>CAIGRF010335316.1:8834-25787 GCA_903798235.1 Fraxinus ornus
GTCTATTTTGATTTAAAAATGAGATGGGTTGGTTCAGGTCATGGAAGAATCCAAAATCGAGTCTGTCGAGTCGGGATTGGCCCAAACATGACCCGACCTGACCCATCACCCCCACCCCTATTTAAAAAGTTATAGATTTATGTTACTCATTTCATTAAACCTTCACAAATTGCGTTTATAATCTACACATTCTCCTTGTCCCTAAAACCTTGATTTTAAGAACACAACCTTCGGACTCTGCAGCTCCAACACCCTCCTGGGTGCGGGACAATTTTAAAATAAATGAAGATCGAACATTGACTCCATTCGGCATATACGATTATATAAACCATATAATTTTAAAAAGCATAAAAATTTGAAATGTAATTCTTTTTTGTAGGGATTTAAATCGAATATTTATTAAATCTTGATAAAAGTCAACGAAATTATGAAACATAGAGTTAAAAATAGGGCTGGGCCCATAAACTCGAAACCGTGAATCCAACCCAACCTGACTCGCATCAGGTCGGGTCAGGTCGATTTTGATTTAAAAATGTGTAGGGTCATTTCGAGTCATGGAAGAATTCAAAATCAAGTCTATCGGGCCGGGTCGGGTTTGGCCCAAACACGACCCGACCCATCGCCCACCCCTAGTTAAAAAGTTATAGATTTGTGAAATATACTATCAAAATTAATTTTGATTTAGTCGGGTACTAAAATAAATATATTACTCATTTCATTAAACCCTAACAAATTGCGTTTATAATATACACATCCTTTCTTCCCCTAAAACCCTGATTTTAAGAACAAAACCTTCGGACTCTGCAGCTCCAACAGCCTCCCGGGTGTGGGACAATTTTAAAATAAATGAAGATCGAACATTGACTCCATTCGGCATATACGATTATATCAACCATATAATTTTAAAAAACATAAAATTTTTAAATGTAATACTTTTTTGGAGGGATTTGAATCGAATATTTAGTAAATCTTGATAAAAGTCAACGAAATGATGAAACGTAGAGATAAAAATAGGGTTTGGCCCATAAACTCGAAACCGCGAATCCGACCCAACCCAACTCGCATCGGGTCGGGTCAAGTCGATTTTGATTTAAAAATGAGTTAGGTCGCTTTGGGTCATGGAAGAGTCCAAAATCGAGTCTGTCAGGTCGGGTCAGATTCGGCCCAAACCCGACCCAACCCATCGCCCACCCCTAGTTAAAAAGTTATAGATTTATGTTACTCATTTCATTAAACCCTAACAAATTGCGTTTATAATATACACATTCCCTCTTCTCCTAAAACCCTGATTTTAAGAACAAAACCTTCAGACTCTGTAGCTCCAACGCCCTCCCGGGTGCGAGACAATTTTAAAATAAATAAAGACCGAACATTGACTCCATTCGGCATATGATTATATCAACCATATAATTTTAAAAAGCATAAAAATTTGAAATGCAATCCTTTTTTTAGGGATTTAAATCGAATATTTAGTAAATTTTGATAAAAGTTAATTAAATTATGTAACGTAGAGAGAAAAATAGGGTTGGGCCCATAAACTTGAAACCGTGAATCCGACCCAACCCGATGAGTAGGGTCGAATTTGATTTAAACATGAGTTGGGTCAGTTCAGGTCGTGGAAGAGTCCAAAACCGAGTATGTCAGGTCGGGTCGGGTTTTGCCCAAACACGACCTGACCCATCGCCCACCCCTTGTTAAAAAGTTATAAATTTATGAAATATACTATCAAAATTAATTTTGATTTAGTCGGGAACTAAAATAAATATATTACTCATTTCATTTAACCCTAACAAATTGCGTTTATAATATACACATCCCCTCTTCCCCTAAAACTCTGATTTTAAGGACAAAACCTTCGGACTCCACAGTTCCAACACCCTCTCGGGTGCGGGACAATTTTAAAATAAATGAAGATCGAACATTTACTCCATTCGGCATATACGATTATATCAACCATATAATTTTAAAAAGCATAAAAATTTGAAATGTAATCCTTTTTTGTAGGGATTTGAATCGATATTTTGTACGTAGAGATAAAAATACGGTTGAGCCCATAAACCCGAAACCGCGAATCCGACCTGACCCGATTCGCATCGGGTCGGGTTTGGCCCAAACATGACCCGACCCATCGCCCACCCTTAGTTAAAAAGTTATAGATTTATGAAATATACTATCAAAATTAATTTTGATTTAGTTGGGAACTAAAATAAATATATTACTCATTTCATTAAACCCTAACAAATTGCGTTTATAATATACACATCCCCTTTCCCCTTAAAACCCTTATTTTAAGAACAAAACATTTGGACTCTGCAATTCCAACACACTCCCGGGTGTGTGACAATTTGAAAATAAATGAAGATCGAACATTGACTCCATTCGGCATATACGATTATATCAACCATATAATTTTAAAAAGCATAAAAATTTGAAATGTAATCCTTTTTTGTATGGATTTAAATCGAATATTTAGTAAATCTTGATAAAAGTTAATGAAATTATGAAACATAGAGATAAAAAAGGGTTGGGCCCATAAACCTGAAACCGCGAATCCGACCCAACCCGACTCACATCGGTCAGGTCAATTTTGATTTAAAAATGAGTTGGGTCGGTTCGGGTAATTGAAGAGTCCAAAACTGAGTCTATCGGGTCGGGTCGAGTTCTGCCCAAAGCGACCCGACCCGACCCATCGCCCACCCCAGTTAAAAAGTTATAGATTTATGAAATATACTATCAAAATTAATTTTGATTTAGTCGGGAACTAAAATAAATATATTACTCATTTCATTAAACCCTAACAAATTGCGTTTATAATGTACACATCCACTCTTCCCCTAAAACCCAGATTTTAAGAACAAAACATTCGGACTATGCATCTCCAACACCCTCCCGGGTGCACGACAATTTGAAAATAAATGAAGACCGAACATTTACTCCATTGACATATACGATTATATCAACCATATAATTTTAAGAAGAATAAAAATTTGAAATGTAATCCTTCTTTGTGGGGATTTAAATCGAATATTTATTAAATTTTGATAAAAGTTAATGAAATTATGAAATGTAAAGTTAAAAATAGGGATGGGCCCATAAACCCGAAACTACTAATCCAACCTAACTGGACCCGCATCGAGTCGGATCGATTTTGATTTAAAAACGAGTTGGGTCGGGTCAGTTCATGATTTAAACATTTTCAAATGGACCCAACCCGTTATTTGTAACCCTATTTCCAAACTGTGAAATTCTCCCAACTTCAAAACCTCATCCCTCTCCAGCGATTCCTCCTGATGAGAAATCAATGACTGCTCTTGGATGTCAGCTTAAGCGAGCTCGAGAAGAATACTACCGCTAAGAAAGGTAACAACGATTCAAAGCAAGCTCGAGAAGAATACTATCGCCGATCTTTCTCTCATTCTCTGTGCTTGCTGTAAATAGTTGGCTGCCATTGGGCTCCCTGGAACGCTTAGTTCACTGCAACGAAGAGACCCAAAATCTTCTTTTGGGGTGTGTTTTTGAGGTGATATGGACGCTCTATCGAACCCATGTGAGTTGAAGCTTTTGTTCATTTGTTCAAATTTGAGTACTTTGGTGCATCTTAAATATGCGTGGGAATGTTGGTTGCAAATATAAATGCAAGCATTTATTGTGTAGTGTATTTTCCGTGGTCCATTATATATTCATTTGCAGTGAAAAAACCCATGATCTAAAAAACGGCAAAAAGCGCCTTAAGCGCGCCTAGGCGCTGTGCGCGGCGTAAACACGC
The DNA here is from genome assembly GCA_903798235.1 of Fraxinus ornus. NCBI lineage: Eukaryota > Viridiplantae > Streptophyta > Magnoliopsida > Lamiales > Oleaceae > Fraxinus > Fraxinus ornus. Next base: position 12,601 of record CAIGRF010335316.1, read on the forward strand.
AGCTTTCGGGGTATTCGCGTAAAAAAGCGGTCAACAAAAAAAGTTGACCGCTTAAGCGCGCCTAATCCCCGCCTAATCTTGCTTCTTCTTTTTTTTTCATAAAAAAAATCTTTTTTTATATAAAAATATATTTAATGTCTTAAAAATACGAAACGCATTATGACGCTTATTCTCCGCATTGACACGCTTAAACTTGTAATTCTTGATTCTCGACCTGATGCTTCCCAACGCATTACGCTTTATCAGACATTGGAAAAAACTGGCAGAATATTATTCACATTAAAGAGAATATGTCGAGTAGTAAAGATGAGGAGGGAAGCAAATTATGATGAGAAGAGTGGGAAAAAGGGTTGAATGAGAAGGGTATGGTGGTGGTGTGTTGGGTAAAGCATTGAATTGGGTAATTGAATTTCTGTTTATTATTTCATTGAACATGACCTGAACCGCGTCGAATCGGGTCGGTTCGGGTCATGGAAGAGTCCAAAATGGAGTCTGTCGGGTCGGATCGGATTTGGCCTAAACACGACTCGACCATCGCCCACCCCTAATTAAAAAGATTTATAGAATATACTATCAAAATTTATTTTGATCCAGTGGGGAAGTAAAATAATTTTACTCATTTCAATAAACCCTAACAAAATTGCGTTTATTATATGAACATCTCTGTTCCCCTAAAACCTTGAGTTTAAAAACAAAACCTCCAGACTCTGCAGCTCCAACACCCTCCAGGGTGCCGGACAATTGAGTACCGCCTGTGGGCTGTGAGAAATGGCGGTGGACAAAAACCGGCTTGAAGAAGAAGCCTGCGTTCTCCGCTTCTACAAAATTGTCCTTAGCTGGGATTACCTTCGTCTACTCAAGGAATCCAATGTACTATGTTCAATTTCTTATCTTTTAGGTTTATACTATATACACTAACATTTTAGGACTAATATTAGGGTATATGTGTTAGACTCGAATGTAGCAGTTATAAAAATATATATGCGGTTGTATTTGCATATGTGTTGTGCACTCGTTGTGATTTTTATTCTATTGAATTATTTAGAAGAAGAATTTCAATAAAAAGATTGGGGACGGAAGTGCTCTGGGATTGAAGGAAGTGAAGAGTTCGTACAAAGATGTTGATGATTATCTCTCAACGTTTGAGCCCCTGCTTTTCGAAGAAGTCAAAGCTCAGATTGTCCAGGGAAAAGAGGAGGAAGACGGTATTTTTTCAGATGTTTTCAGTTTATATAGTTGTTTTCCTGGATTTTCCAGTTGACCCACGATAAATTTATGATTTTCGGCGTCTTAAGTGAAATTGATTTTGAATGTGATTGTATCAGTGTATTTAGTTTAATATATACAAGTTCAAAGAATAATTTTAATAAATATCGAATTGATGTTTTTGGATCAATTTTTTTTTCTTTTTCTTTTTGTGTATAAAATAGACATGTATATGTAATAGGTGCTTTTTGACTATACAGAAACCGAATGGCAACAAGCAATTATAGCAGAATGCAGCGAAGTCAATGGTTTTTATTTACCTATGGTTATATGTTCAGACTCAAAATCCATATCACAGAATGATCTCTTGCTGCTTTCTAATAAGAAGGTAGGAGTTGGCTGTGTATCAATTTCTGTTTTCATATAGTGATTTGGAATTTAGTAGATTAGACTGACATTCAGTTCTATGCTTTCTGTTCATTGGTGAAACTTCTATAGTTCTGTTGAGCCGTTGTTTGGTGTTAGCTTAAAAATCAAAATCGAAGTCGCAATTAATTTTAAATGCACATTTCATTGTACCAACAACTTTTCAACTACACATTTCATCAACTTCTATCAAAATCTATTAAAAATCTGATTTTTAGCTACATCAAATAGGGCTAAGTATTTATCCCTAATCTAATAATATATGCTCATTGTGAACGGGAGATTTTAATAGTTTGATTAGATAAGTCAAAATATTCATTTTTGAGTAAGTATGTGTTGAAAGCTTTATTGATTTTGCAGCTTGGTGAGGGTAAAGCACTCCCGACTGCATATGCTTTTGCACTAGTTGAGCACTGTCAACATGATAAAATAAAACTTCGGCTGAATTTATGTGGAGAACTCAAAGGATTAAGTACAGATGATGTTCAAACTTCTTCAAGGCTGTTGAACATGCGCCCTCTTGTGAGTGAAGTTCAGAAATACTTGTACATTCTGAAGGTGAATCTTCCAAATTCATTTGGTACTCTTTAAGTTACAAAAATGAGTTCTATGTGCAAGTAATTCTATTTCATTGTTGTCTTACTGTTAAACCATTAGTTGCACAGTGTGTTCTCCATTACAGCTTGTGGCAAATGATTTGCGAAAATGCAAGAAATTTTTGATGTATCTCCACTGAAGATCTTGTGAATTTAAAGCTTCTTGTGACCTGAATATGAGACCTCTCTTATGTTAAAAATAGGAGCTCATATTGATGTTAGCTTTTTTCATTTATCACGTTGCCATGTTCTGTATGTATAATTTGTGCCAGTTTCACATCAATATTTAAGTAGATGTTGTGCTGGCGTTCAATTGACTGTATGAAATAATATCTTCATGGGCAAAGCTTCGTGAAGTTGAGTCAAATTTACTCCCTTTAATATTCGAAAGTAGTTTATTTGGCAATTCCCTCTAGAAAAGACTGCAGAAATTAACCAATTATGATCAGCCCGGGAACCTAAAGGAGAATTTATTTTCCAATTAGTTAAGTTAGTCTTTAGAGAAGTAGTTTTATCAGTGCTGCTGTAAAAGTTTTCCCTGGAACTTGAGATTCAATCTTACAAATAATTTTCCCTTTGATGGACAAATATAATGTATAGGCTCATGTTCATGAGAAACTGTGTCCCCTCGAGTTTGTCAAGAAATTTTTATTAGGTTTGCTTTTGTTATGGATTGACTGCAACATCTTTCTTAGTTTCATGGGAAACTGTGTCCCAGTGGCTTTGTAAGATGACTGAGTTTCTTTCTCATTTTCAGCAGTGCATTCCTTTCCTTGGTGAGGTGTTTATCTACTTGCTATTAGGAAAAATAGATACTTTTATGCTCTATTATTTACTTTTGTCATGGTGAAATAGCTCCTGTTATTTTTTTTTTTCGTTCTGTATGGACCAGAATACAACGTAGGCATTCAAAGACATGCAAAATTGACTTCCTAATGCTATTTCTTTTTCTTCATCTTGTAACTCGATGCACAGATTTGCAGCTTATCAACTATAGTCCGTGAATATGTTGCTATGCGGTCAGTTAGCTCCCTCCCATTTAAGGATTTGATTTTAACTGCTGCTGAGAGCAATTATACTACTGAAGATCAAGCCTGGAAAATATCTAAACCCCTAACAGCATTTATTGAAGGCAATCACAACAAATCGCAGCTAGAGGCCATACAGGTGAGTGCTTAGCAACTCACCCTAAAGTTGATTTCTTGCCCTCTCAGCGAGGTTGAGTTCCTTTTGTCAATTTAAGATGAAGTGGAGCTGTCATCAATAAGTGCATATAGTTAAATATTGTTGTAGTTACTTGCATTTTTTATTCTTTAAATTGGTAGTGTATTTACAATTGACAGCTTTGCTCCTCTCCCCTCTGAATTTGTTGCAGGCAGGTCTTTCACGTAAAACCTTTGTTTTGATACAGGTTTGACTTGTAACCTTCTGCTTCTAATTTTGACTTTTAGTTTCATTTTTCATTTAATTATCCCATCACTCCAGTAGACAACACTATTGTAATCACATCGATTTGAAGATGCGTTCTGAAACAGCCATAGATTATTTCAGAGATAAAAAAAAATTGTGCCTAACAAATGAATATGGATGCTTTGGAACAACTACCTTTCAGTATGTCTTTTAACAGCATGCTACCTTTTAGGGCCCCCCAGGAACGGGAAAAACACAAACTATCCTTGGGCTCCTCAGTGCCATTTTGCATGCTACTCCAGCTAGAGTATCAAACAAGTAAGCATCTTTTTTTCGTTTTGGTTTCTGTTTTGATTGATTAAGTGGATCGTTGTTGAACTTCTAGCTGTGTTACTGAGATTTGTTCGTGGAAGAGAGCAACTGCTGAGTACATTTAGCTTAATGTGGTAATGGATTAGTCTATTTCTTATTTGGTAATGAATTAGTTTTTTTTTTTTTTATGTGTGCAGGGGCAAAATGACTGAAGTAAAACGTGTTCCAGAATTACCTATCCGTGAAAAGTATGTTTATGCTGCTAGTCACTTATTTGATTGTTATTCAATGCCTGTAGTTCTCATGAATACGTTTCCCTGGCTTCTATCATGCATCTTGTTACCCATGATTCACTGGTTATTTCCCACAAATAAAAGAATGTGGGAAGGGAAATAGCCCTTTGAAAGTGTTAATCTTGATTCTTGTGAAGATAATAACCATTATCAGGCAATTTTTTTTCCTTCTAAATGAAGCATAAATTTATCAAGTTAGTTTGTCTTGTTTAAATACATGAGTTCAAACGAAATTCAGGATAAGAGCATCATATATGAACCGCATAAGTTGGAGGTTATGCATGCCACTAGTTGCTTCTTTTTGCCTTTCCTTGTTGCATCAATGAAAAAGAGTTGATCCCAACATGCTCATAAATTTAATGTCATCATTCTATTCCCAACATCCTCATAAAAGGGTTGGTGTGAAACTTGCTTTGGAGAACAATGTATTATTAGCTTTATGCCACACGTTTATTCTATTGTTAGATATTTGCATGGGGTTTGAACCATTTAAAAATGAACTTGAACCCTATCTTCTGAAATGACAAATATCAAAAAATTTCAATAACATATCAAAGATGACTTGTGGTGTCTTGCTCAATTTCTTTTTTTCTTTTTATTTTGTGAGAAATTACATATCTCAACTGATTGGCATTTGAATTCTCAAAGCTGTACAGCGAGTTGACAGTTCAATTTTTGTTTGTTTTTCCTCTATTTCTTACGTGTTTATTCTACTTTAGCTGCAGTAAAAAAAAATTCCCAGTCAAAATACATTGACATGTTAACTACTTTCCAGGGGGAACAATTCGTAAGATATAATATTTTGATATTTGCAGATACAATCACTGGGAAAGAGCTTCTCCATGGTTGATTGGTATGAATCCTCGAGACGCAATGATGCCTATAAATGGTGATGATGGATTCTTCCCAACATCAGGCAATGACTTGGTATGTCCATTTCGTTTCTGAAACTGGTGATTCAGGATAATTTTGGATATTGACATTAACATTTAAACTCCTATATAGAAACCAGAAGTGGTTAACTCCAGTCGGAAATATCGCGTTCGTGTTCTAGTATGTGCCCCATCAAACTCTGCTCTCGACGAGATCGTGCTGCGTCTCCTAAACACTGGTCAGAGTTTAATCTATTTTCAAATATTTACCTTATGTAATGCATTCTAATTTGCTCTGGAATGTGAATAGATGCAATCTTGTTTGCTGACTCTTAAATCTGTATCATAATTGGGAGCTCTCTCTTTGCCTCAATCAACCGTTACGTGATTCCAAGTTTTTTAGGAGAAAAAATGTAAAAATCTGAGAACTATTGTAACATAGAGAAACTCTGAGGGGAAAGTTCCCAATGAATGGTGAAGGATTGCATTCTTTAGTCAACAAGAGGATACCTCCTTTCCTTCTATGTTAGTTGGAAGAAGTGGGGGGTGGGGGTGGAAGGGACACATGTTCTTACGAAGAAAATAGAATGCTTTGGGATTTGGCATGAAAGTGTGACTGAGAATGTAAGAAATCTGGTTGAAAAGGTTGACTTTAGCCACTTTTCCAAAGAAAGCCACTTTGTGAAAATGACACTTAAAAGAAAGTGGAACTGCCTTTCATGGAAATGGCTCTTTTGAAAGATGTGGTTAATATCAAAGGAAGGGCATCCCCCATATATCACGTGAAAACATATATCACGTGAAAACTGAATACTGGTTTGGTATTTAATATGAACTGACTAGTTGATTCATGTAGTTTTACCTAACTGTGCACACCCTGAATCAAACAGTTTCCTCACTAAGAAATAAAGATTTTTTTGTGTGTAATTAGAGCCGCTTCTTTGTTTATGTTGCAGGCATTCATGATGAAAATGATCATGCATACAATCCTAAAATAGTGCGTATTGGTCTCAAACCTCACCATTCTGTCCAAGCGGTCTCCATGGATTACTTGGTATGTTACCTTTCCACTAACAAGCTATATAATCACCTGATTATTTCTTCACAACATTTCAACAGTCCAATATAGTTTAGCACAAATGATATGTTTTTAGGTAGAACAAAAACTTGCTGGTATGGACTCTCAAACTGGTGACAAGCAAAAGCAAGGGGGTGCAGCGAAGGATAAAGACAATATTCGTGCTTCTATACTGGATGAAGCAGTGATTGTATGTAGTTTGAGCCTCTTTTCAGATTACACCTTTGAAACTTTGGTTCAATTGAAGCTTATAGTTAAAAGTAACTTGGGTATAAGTTCATTGACAGGTGTTCTCCACACTTAGCTTTAGTGGTTCAGCTCTCTTCAGTAAATTAAATCGCAGTTTTGATGTGGTCATAATCGATGAAGCTGCTCAAGCTGTAAGATACATTATTGATCGTAAAATATGGATTTTAGTTTCTTTCACCTTCATACAATTGATGTTGCTGTTAGTAGATATATTGTTGCTCTCGTGTTTTCTATTCTTCATTTGATGTTATCCATACATGTTTGTAATTAGTTTGATCAAATTTAACCAATTGGATAACTGTTACTTGAGCTCTCACTTTTCGACTTATTATATAATGCTTTCTTGACATTTCCGGAATATTGTTCTTTGTGCTATTACATTTGCCGTCTCATCACTGCTCTTCTAATTTTGTTATTCTTTGCTCTTTTGTTTATAACAGGTGGAACCAGCAACACTTATTCCTTTGGCCAATGGATGCAAACAAGTATTCCTGGTATATACAATTGATTCATCATTGAATAACTAGTATATACCATGAGTTGATCTTAATAAATAGTATATGTCTAATGCGCGGATCTTTAAGATGCAACAATTTGATGCATGTTAGTGCTTCATTAACTCCAAAGATCTTAAAGTCGTGCAAGTTATGCCGAATAAATGTAACAATAATGATGGCCTAAACATGTTTGGTTTGTTGTGAAAGGTTAATTTCGATTTTTTGGAACTATTTATATGTGCATTAAATGGCTTTGGAAGCCTCAAATGATTCATGAGGAAAGTGAGGACCACTTTATAAAAATGACATCTCTTGTTGAATTTAAGTAGCTAAATTATTTGACTAATTTAAGATTGTAAACATGATTTATACATGTATAGTAATATAGGTGTTTAGGTTACTTTGTACTGTTTTTCATTCATACGGGTGCGTCAATGCAATTTATGTCAAAGGAACAAATATCTTACACTTTTGCCTGAAGGATTGCCACAACCGCTTGCCATACCTCAGAAAGTTTAGGAAGACAATATCATGGATTTCATTGAAGGGATGCTCTAAAGTTGGAAGGAGTGGATACTATCTTGGTAGTGGTAGATTGGTTAAGTAACGTTTGTTTACAGCGCTTTCAGACTTCAGTGGCAAATGTGTTTGTGAGGGAATTAGTGCAGCTACATGGTATTCTTAAGTCAATTGTTTTTGACAAAGACAAGGTTTGACAAGGTTTTCGTGAGTCATTTTTTGTCAGACTTGTTCTGATTGCAAGGAACAGTGTGGAAATGATCTACAGCCTACCACCCTCAAATAAATGACCAGTAAAAAATGCTCAATCGTAGCCTAGAGACTTATTTTTGCTGTTTCGCATGATCGCATCTAATAGGCCAAAATGGTGGGTGGCAACGACTGCTTTGAGTAGAATTTTTGTACAATTCATCTTATCACTCCTCATCTCAGTTTACTTCATTCCAAATTGTCTATGGTCACGAACTACCTCCTCTACTACAATTGGAGAAGGGGTCGATGGTGAACTTCGAGGTGGAGCAACAATTTGCGTAACGAGATGAGCGCTTAAAGTACATTTTCGTCGTGCACAACAAAATGATGAAATTGACTAATATTAATGACTGCAAGAACATAAAATTGGAGGTTGGCAATATGGTGTATCTTGAGACCGTATCGTATACAGTATTTAGTATCACAACCCAACTGCTCCTAGATATTATAGCCAGTCCTTTTCAGATTTTATCATGCATTGATCATGTAGCTTATAAATTGTAACTATCCCTAGAGTCATATATCTATCCGGTATTTCACGTCGTATTACTACGCAAAGCCATTGGAAACATGCCATTGGGTACACCTCTTCCTTGGCAGCTTAGTGATGAATTAGAATTGTTAGTAGAACCCGAGGTTATAGTGGGTGTGCGACATAATTCTAACAACCAGTTTCAAGGTCCAAAGACATTGATCTAGTGGAAGGTAATGAGGTGACTTGGGAATCTTATCGGTTGATTCAGCGACAGTACCCCTCATTTCATCTTGAGGACAGGATGATTGTTTGCGAGGGAAGTATTGATAGACTCCCTAATCATTATACATATGCACATTGGGGAAAGAAGAATGATGTTGTAGACGCGGGAAGGGATTGAGTGAACTCCTCTAGTCACTCAATTCCACTAGTTAGTTATATGAAGCTGATGGTTACATGAAGTTAGGTTGGTAATTCAGTTAGGAAATAATTGGTGCCAGAAAATAAGAGATGATATGCCAAGATGGGGGAAGAAGAGTTTTGTAGTAGAAAATGTTGGGTTTTGAAGGGACCGGTGGCTTTGGTGTTGTGGCAGAATGTTGAAATAAGTTTAATTACAACATTTATGCAGTGAATACAATTTCGTTGAAGGCTACAGAATTAAAATCTCGAGTGGTAGGTTTCAAACACAAAATCTTAGAGTTGATTGTTCTATTTAATAACTATTTTTGACAAAGATCGTTAATAGAACTAAGCACCTCACTGAATTCTTACAACAAATGATGTAGGATAATCTATTAAGGATAATTTTATTAGCTATTTTATGTCTATCATTCCTGAACATTTCATGAAAACAAGGATGTAAAAAGTTGAAACTATAAAGGTAACGTCGGTATAGCTTGTATAGAAAATGTATCGAAGTGTAACAACAATTTTAACATATAAGTGACATCCTAAGCAACACGGTGTAACGGATGTGACCATTCTAAGTTATAGGGTGACATTTGGGTTCTCAAATATTTCACCTTGTTGTCTAAGTTAAATCAACCTCCAACAATTGGTGGCTCTATGGTGTGCAATAGTTGGTGCACCACGTAACCAATAAGACAACATGGTGCAATAGCAGGTGCAACCACTTTACCAATAAGACAAGAAAGGGAAAACTAACAAGTGCTCAAAGATGGACAAGAGAGTTAAGTAAATACTCACTTTGTATTACAATTCTCAAAAGGCTTCTTTATGACTCGCTTACTTAAGATCTCACTTCATTTCTTTATGTCCAACTTGGTTACAAATAAGGCTACCTTGGCCTCTATTTATAGTTGCACCCTCTGTTTTATGGAGGGCAGATATAAGATCCTACAGTGGAGAGTGGTTATATAGACTTTTCCATCAAGATATTATATTAAATTCTCCTAGAAAGGTTGTATATTCAACCTTCTATTTACTCTCTACAATCTTCCTACACAATATTCTAGAATTTTGTCTCCACAATATTTTTACATTTCCTTGCTACATTCTAGAAGATTCTTGTATGGAACATTCTAGCATTAGGAACGATTCTATAATGCCTTGGAATCCCACCTCATAACTTAAGTTGTGCAGGCTGTTTGACTGCTTTCAAGCAGTATGGCTGCAACTGCCTGTCTATGTCCGCGTCTGTTAAGCGCCCAGCCTTTTACTGTCTCTGTTTGTGCCCAATCGTCAGCTGCGTCTGCGTCTGCATGTGCAAGCTTTTGCACTTGCCTTCGACTTGCAGTAATTTGCTTTCAATTGCTTTGGCACCCTGCGTTCTCACTTTCGTCTCCAGCAATTTCCCACCCTTTGGTCCCTTGCATGCAGCTCTTCGAACTCTCCGTTTTCTCTCCTATAGTTTCCGTCTCGGTCCGGCCCTTGAGCTGCCGGAATGTGACAACAGGCTGCAACAGCGGTTGCACAGGGTATTGACATTAGTAGGTTAGCCTCCACTGGCAAGAGGATCACAATGTACATGGAACTGCAAGTTTAACATGTGTAAGATATGTAAGACATGATTATTCTAATCAAAACATTGATGATCTAAGTTTGGAAATTTGTTATCCTCATGTTTCTTAGAAATTATTTGTCTGCTCTACTTAAGTATTCAGGTTGTTATTCAATTGACTGTTAGATATTTTATGTACATGACAAATGTTTGTTAAAGATCCTACACGGAAAACAGCTATCCAAATCAGTATTCCAATTTTTGGCCACATTACCAGCAGAAACACTTCGAGATGTAAAATTTGTACATACTAATTACCCAATGTAACACCTGCTAAATGGTTAAACTGTTATTTTCGGATATTTTGGCATGTAGACTTCGTATTATTCCATACAAGTTTACTTTGATAACTTGTCCATGTCATTTTTAACCTGATCCAGGTGGGGGATCCAGTGCAGTTGCCAGCTACTGTAATCTCCCCCATTGCAGAAAAATTTGGGTAAGAGCAGCATCATGTTAAGAGAAACTCGTATTTTCTAAACATCCAGTATTTTCTAATTATATATTTCCAATTTCTGGAAACTCTGTTGTAGATATGGCATGAGCTTATTTAAAAGATTCCAGAAAGCTGGCTATCCCGTACAGATGCTGAAGACCCAATATCGCATGCATCCAGAGGTAACATATTATATCTTAAGATTTTGAAACCTCATCAGTAACATGTATACATTTTCATTCTACAGGTTAACATGTGGTCTTCTGTTTGTTACTAGTTTCCAATTCATAATTGCACAAACTCAGTTCTAATCCAATTATCATGCCAGATTAGAAGCTTTCCTTCGAGGGAATTTTATGATGAGGCACTGGAAGATGGACCTGACGTCCAAGACCAGACAAAGCGCTTATGGCATGAATTTCGATGCTTTGGACCTTTTTGCTTTTTTGACATTCATGATGGAAACGAGTCCCAACCGTCCGGACATGGCTCTTGGGTAAACGTTGACGAGGTTGAGTTTGTCCTCTCTTTATATAGTAAATTGGTGAGCAGATATCCAGAACTAAAGTCAAGTTCCCGACTCGCAATAATATCCCCATATAGACATCAAGTCAAGCTTCTCAGAGAACATTTTCGTAACACTTTCGGCGTGGAGTCGGATAAAGTCGTAGATATCAACACTGTTGATGGATTTCAGGCAAGTAGTTTCATTTCATTGTTAAATTACGTTGATTAAATTTGGTATGGACTTTATTTCATGATGGTCATACATTAAGCCCCTTTATCGTTCACTTGTGCTAGAGATGATTCTTGATTAAGTTGAACAAATACTCCTTTACAGGGACGTGAAAAAGATGTTGCTATCTTTTCATGTGTTCGGGCTAGTAAAGATAAAGGCATTGGATTTGTTGCTGATTTTCGCCGAATGAATGTTGGTATAACTAGAGCCAGATCATCTGTCCTGGTATAGCTTTATCAAATATAAATGATTGGCTCTCATATTCACAGAAATTTGTCCCTTGATTTCAAGAAAGCTTTTATTACTATACTAGGTAGTGGGTTCTGCATCCACATTGAAAAGAGACGACCATTGGAAGAACCTGGTTGAAAGTGCAGAACAGAGAAATGTACTGATCAAGGTAGAGTATCCACTTAAGTAGCAAATTATCACAGAGCATGATATCCATGCATAGTACATGCTTGTGAAGCGACAACACTTGTTCTTCCCATATGCACCATGTTTGATTTTATGGTTTGTTTCGAATCCTACTTTTGACTGTGAGACGAAGGATCGTATGAGTAGTACGAATCTCCTAATACTTCTGTTCTGATCTTGAATTCCTTCATTACAGCACTTTGATATCAGTTGCATGACTGTCTAGAAATTCCTGTGCCTGAAAATTTTCATTTTTCTCAATAACACTCAGGTTGCAAAGCCCTACAATGAATTTTTCAGTGAGTCGAATCTCAAATCAATGGAAGTAAATGAATCCATGGAAGAGGGACCCGAGGCCCCTCATGACGATATGGAAGTGGATGTGCCCGTTGATGGATTTGCTATCAATGCTGACCAGGCACTACCAGAGGATAATGACTGGGGAGATGCCGGAGAAGGAGAGGGTTTTGATGTTGGCTTTGACGAGGACTAAGATCAACTAATTGTTTCAGTAGCCATCTGGTAAGTTGGCATTTATTTTCAGCGCAAAATGTCTTATAGAGCTATCTCACTTCACATAATTGGTTATGATATTGTTGTATAGCCAAAATCCAATATGCAGAATTAGGCACTTGACGATTTGTACCATTATTCTGAAAACTCATTATGTTCCAACTTACGGTTCATATAAATTATTCAAAATTGGCAAGTAAACATAGTGCCAAACAAGTCTCTGACAAAATGAGAGATTTAAATGGATTTATTTATAGTTATTGACATTTATTAGCAAGTACATGTTTGTCCCCGAACATGCGTATTATTCAGCTCATGTTATACAATCATTATTTGAAAACTCTTTTTTCTACGTATTCATTGTCAACAAAATATTCACACAATAAAATATTCTGTGGGTGTTATTTAGCTCATGTTAGACAATCATTATTTGAAAACTCTTTTTTCTACGTATTCATTGTCAACAGAACATTCACACAATAAAATATTCTGTAGGTAAATTCACAACTTTTATTTACTATTTAAACATACATTCGTCTAAAAAATATTATTCAAAACTTCGTTTTCTCTAAATTATGGTTGTCAAATGGAGGCTTATCAAGCCAGCATGTCGGTACTTTTTGTTACTTCTGGTTATTATTGTTTTCATTATTTGCATATTGAAACTCGATTATTACTAAAAAAAAAAAAAAAAGTGAAAGGTCCTTTAAGCACATGGTTTAAGGCATAAATTTCATAAATTTTTGAATATTTTTACTTGTACAAAATAAAGCACTAAATTGACATTCCATAAATGATAAAGTTGTACATAATTGTTTCTTCATTGATGATGCAACAGTTGGACCACTTTAGTGAAGCAACCATTCAATACATA
>CAIGRF010335359.1:8019-23626 GCA_903798235.1 Fraxinus ornus
AATTTTTCGCCCAAACCACCATAACCTTGCTCTGATACCATTTGTCGAGATTTGGGGCTTCCAATCGACCAAAACCGAGCTCAGATTAAACCACACATTCGATTCAGGTTTGAGAACATTGTTAAATATCACTTCGATCAAACAACATTGATAAATATCACTTCGATCAAGAGATATTTGATACGAAGATAACGTGTACGCATGATATATTTGACAGCCCGGTAGAAGAGGCACTTACTCAAGTTTTCATGCTACTTTTTAAATTGCAGGCCTTTGACATAGGGTGGCTGCCTTTCAGCCCATTTAAGACACGGTCCACATGCGTCTGGCAGGTGAAATTGACACCTTTTCAGCTTAACCCCGTGTTCCATTGAGATGGTGATACGTGTCAAACATCCTATAGACATTAATGCAACATTAGTTACTCTCTCTTAAAGATCAGCATTCATATTCTCGTCCATTGTGTCTCTACCATACCCAAATATATCATCTTCACCGTTTGCTGCAGAAGTTGTTGCGACCACCGCGCCCCGTCGGAGCCAGGTCATGAATAGTTTAACATGACTATCAAAGTGTACATGTAATATACACGTGGACACGAGATGAGCTGTGATCTATTGGCCACGCGAACTCGATGAATTTCGAGGTCAACAAAATTTATTTCTTTATTAGCTATTTAGATTTTTAGATAATTAAATATTATAGTTTTTAACTTGACAAAAAACATGTAAGTTAAAATCTCACTCCTGCCTAGTTATGGAAAATTGTACATGTGAGAGAGCTTAGACAAAAAAAATGGATCCAGCATGAACAGGTAGTCATGTTCAAGATCAAATAAAAATAAAATAAACGTGTTTCGTTTTTTTTTTTGTTTTTTTTTTTTTGAACTTTTAGATGAGATCACACCATACACATGCAAACGTGTATGTGCATGTATTGAGTATGTATATTAAAGAAGATATATATTTGGGAAAACAAATATTCAGAAATAAATCGGCAAAATGAGATTAAACTATTTCATGTTTGAGCATTAACACTGGCATTGAATAACAAAATAAATTAAAGAGTGGCCCGATTGATATTGACAAAGTCGATTAAGACTGCATTCCATGATCAATACATCACCTAACAATTAGGCTTTTAAATAAGGGTTTGGTCTGCAAGTGTATTGTCTTCTGCATATGCAAATCAAATCAAATCAAATTTAAAGGAAGAAAAAGATCAGCATTGTGGTCGCCAATCAAATATTTTGTGCCACGCTTTCTTCCCTATGACCATTCATACAACCAAGTAAAAAAATTAGGCTGCCCATTAATGTGGTTCCATGCATAAATTTTTCTTTATTTACCATCAACATGTCAAGTCATTGCAATGTTAATAAGTGCGTTTTATACACTTATTTAGGGCATAAAATCAGGGGCGGACACAGAACTTTAAAGTTGGGGGCACAATCAAATTCGCAAAGAAATTGCGAGAAATTTTACAATCGAAAATTTACGTCTAAAAAAATCATACCTCATGTAATTTTGCATCTGAAGATTTACATAGGATATGACTTTTTCGGATGTAAAATTTCAGAAATTTCCTAATGAAATGATGGGAATTACATTAAGAAATTTGTATCGCAAAAATAATAAATGTTAATGAAATAATTGGATTTTTTATAAAAAAAATGTGAGTTAGACGTCTTTTTTAAGATTCACGTTTAACATAATTTAATTATTTTCGATATCTGTTTTGGACTATTCGATATGTTCATAATATAGTTTTTGAAATAAGCTTCGAAATTACATAAGCAATTTGTAGATTCGATTAGCGTACGATCGTCGGAGAATTTTTAAAATTAGTATATTATCAAAAGTTGGGGGGCACTTGTCCCCCAGTGTCCGCCCATGCACAAAACATAGATAATTGTTGGTAAATATATTGAAATATTACTTAATTCTTTATAAATTATGTTTTGTATGATAACATTGATGGACATGGTAAAATTTAAGAGAAACAAGCGAAAAAAAAGGACTAAAATGGAAGAAAATCAAAATTCAGGGACCAAAGTGCAAATAGTTGAAAGATGACCCGAAGAAGAAATGAAGATGTGAAAGAGTTAAAACCCAATTGAACAAATGAATGAAGTGTTGGAAGAAGAAAAAGAAAAATAAGTGGGAAAAGACCTATGGCCGTTAATAATGAAGGGAGAACGTATTACAACACATTTTAAGAGATTTTGGAGCATAGAAGGAGGCAAGAAACACGAAAATCGATTCCAAAACTCAAAGATTCAATTCAAACTTTATTTGGGTGATGTTGATTCTTCAAAATTTCGTTTATTTTCTTCTTCATAACACGTTAGACTATATTTATTTGTGTTAGGAGAACGATGAACTTACATACTTGACATTGAAAATATGTTTTTAGATATTGAATGATTTATATGATTTTCTTTTCTCTACAATTATTATGCACGGTAATTGTGTGAATGTTGTGGCCTTTTATGTATTCGAAAGAAGGGAAATATGTTCAACGTATATAAATTATCATAGGGTTCGATATGTGATAGAAATATACCGCTCCGTTCTATGTGAATTTTTTCATAAAAATTCATGCACTCTTATATATTTGCATCCGTCATAAAAGTATAGTCGGATCATATATAAAAGTAGGTTTAACATTACTCGAAAAATATTGTTAAATAAAATAGGAACATTGATCGTCAAAATTCAACAGTGTTGTTGAAGTGTATAACTAAGGTTAAAAGAATTATGGAGGATGCTAGAAGTACTTACTACCTTACTACAAGGGTTACTTAATGACCACGTGGCCGCCCCCTATTGGAGGGTTTAAATTAGGGTTTAAATTGTAACATTATTCGGCCGTAGGAATTAAAATCAAATAGGAGAATTATGTTCACCCACGACTACAAGTTTGTTTATGCTTTCCGTCTCGCATATAATTTTTAAAGAAATTTTCCTTTAAAATTTATTAAACTTCGCCTACTGGGTAACTACNTTTGGTTAACTTCTTTCAATTTTTTGCTTTCAATTACTTGCATAACATTTAAAAGTTAGAACTTCAAGGGTGGCCAAACCATAATTAATGAGTGTAAATATTTTCAAAGAGAAGAGGCCCCCAAAGCTCTTGCATTAATTGCAGGTTGTCTAAGCCACATGACTCCCATCCCCTCTAATATACCAAACCTTTCACCACCGTCTTATGCACTTATAAATGCAGATTCATGCCTTTCATAAGTGCATAAGACGGTGGTGAAAGGTTTGGTATATTAGAGGGGATGGGAGTCATGTGGCTTAGACAACCTGCAATTAATGCAAGAGCTTTGGGGGCCTCTTCTCTTTGAAAATATTTACACTCATTAATTATGGTTTGGCCACCCTTGAAGTTCTAACTTTTAAATGTTATGCAAGTAATTGAAAGCAAAAAATTGAAAGAAGTTAACCAAATGTATTTATTCATATCTAAAGATTAGCCGACAGGGTTTTCTTTTCTACAGATTGCAAGCAACCACATTGTCTTAAATTTGAGGAAAGGTTTGGAAAAAACTTGTTCTTTATAACAATATGATAATATATATGGGAACGTGTTGAGGAAAAAGCAAATAGCTCATTTCTTGAGAGAAAATTGTATTGTTTCTGTTCAACTACCACCAAACTTTTTTCCCTTGACCAGCAAACGATTTTAATGTAACAATAAATTCATTTATCAGTTACCCGTAGGTAAGTGTCCAAATCCACTATTTATCTTTCTTTTTTCCCGTCTCTTCACAGAATTTCAAGAGGAGAGGCTTTTTTTTTTTTTTTTTTTCCCAATTAACCGGGGTTGATAAGGGTCCTCCATCGGTTGATTATATTTCCATGTCCCATTAGCAGAAAACCCAGAAAAAAAAAGGAGGGTCTAAGACCCCATTCTTCATTATTGTCTGCTCTTTGATGGTTTTGTTGAATCTACATTTTCACAGCTGAAGAAGAACCCATTCTTGAAAAAAAAAAATGGCTGCAGTGGTCCAAAAAACCAAAGTAGTTCTTACAACGAGTGGAAAATTTCTGAACGATGTCTTGAGTTTGATTGTTTTCACTCTTCTAGACGTTCTTGATTTTGTCTTATGCTATGTGTACAAAATCATAGATTTCTTCATTGAAGCAGACTGGAAACCTTGTTATTGTTCCTCAGCAAAAGAAGCCATTACAAGCAGTGGCAAGATCTTACTATCTGAACAAGGAGAGTCTAAAATTGTGCGTTTAACTTCAAGCAAATTGCAGCTTGAAGAAATCTCAGACACACTCTACACGCGCCCTTCATTGGTGTACGAGGTTTCAAAATCTACTGTCAAAAGGCTCAAAGTGGAGGGCACCAGCAGTGGTTCTGGTTCTTCCATGATACAATCTTGTGATAAAATCAAGAAAAGAAGAACCGGTCGATCAACATTCACTATTAATTCGACCATTGTTGAAATGCTTCAAGGAAGGATCGGAGGGCAGCAATCACTTCCAATTCCTAGATGGTCGGATTGTGATTGTAAAACCTGCACTTCATGGACCTCCTCTGGCAAAGAAACATTATATGTCAAATCTGACGGAGCTAAAGGTAAAAAGAAAACACACTTCAACAAATATTGAATTAATGCATTAAACCTGGTTTTATCTTGCTGTGCGTGTATGGTACGTAGTGCTCGGCCGGATAGACGAACAAGATGTTTAATGTATTGACTAATGTTGGGTTCTTTCTTACGTTTTTCCGTACAGATAATGTGCAAGAAGATGTTCTGTTCATTCATGGATTCATATCAACATCAGCCTTTTGGACTGAAACATTGTATCCAAATTTTTCAAAATCGGCCAAGTCGAAATACAGGTTATTTGCAGTGGATCTGCTTGGTTTTGGAAGGAGTCCTAAACCAACCGATTCACTTTACACACTAAGAGAACATTTAGACATGATTGAAAGGTCAGTTCTCGAGCCATACAAAGTGAAGGACTTCCACATAGTGGCACATTCATTAGGCTGTATTTTGGCTCTTGCACTTGCAGTCAAGCATCCTGGCTCCGTCAAGTCTCTAACTCTACTTGCACCGGTGAGTTCTAATTTCTCTTCTTTGATCAACGTCCCTCCCTAACTATTTAAACTTTTGACAAGATGATTTGATCTTAGAGCTGTGCATATGTCACTCATAATAAACATATTAAATCATGTCTAAATGGACTCCAAAATTACCTTACTGGGGCAACAAAACATGCATGAAAATTTTAGCCCTTGTTTGGTAAATATTCTTTAAAATTCATTTTTCTTCAAACTCATATTCAATTACAATTTCTTTTAGTAAAATATTTTTTTTGAGTAAATTAATAATTTTTCCTTATTTTTTAACTATACATTCTCTAATATCACTTTTCATAAAATCTTTTCTCGAAAAATTCTCGTCAAACATGCGGCATGTCGATAAATAAAACTCGTCCTTAGAAATTGCCATTTATTGCATGCATTTAATTAAAGTACTTATTACCATGTAAGCATTATTTTATTAATAATTAAATCATATATGTATGAATAAATTAAATTAAATTAAATATACATATATGGTAGCCATATTTTCCACTACCAAAAGGTGAACAAGCCACACAATATATGATGAGAAGAGTGGCCCCACGGCGTGTGTGGCCATTTATAGCTTTTGGCGCGTCGATTGCTTGCTGGTATGAGCACATAAGCCGGACGATCTGCCTTCTAATTTGCAAGAACCACCGTCTCTGGGAATTTCTCACCAAACTGGTCACCAGAAACAGGTATGTACAAGTCTCCTACTATCAGACATAACACATTTCTTAGGTTGATCTTATACCAGCCTATTTGAAAGGGTCAATAAGTCGAGTCAGAACAGTATTTATAAGTTACTTATTTTAAAAATAATAATTATTTTTACTGTCAAAATAAAAAAAAAGTTATGTGCATGTTCCAATATGGAAAGTATAAGAAACAAGAATTTTAATTTCTTTTTCGTTCATACTACTTACTGTCTAGAGCTATTACTAAACATGTTTTTAACGCTAAAAATATGGTAGAGCCAAAGGCAAATACTAAGCTCCTGTTTGGTGAAAATTAAAAGTAAAAGTTAAAATTAATTTTTAACTTTTACTTAAATTTTAATTTTTACCAAACATGACTAAACGAAGTCTTCAACGTGGCAGTGGCACCCAATAATATAATAATATAAAAAATACAATGTAAACGTACTGATCATGACTTGTACAATGCTGTAATTATTGTTCTGTATTTAATTGGTTCATCTCCACCGATAATTATGGTCGACAACCTTTAAGATTTTATTTTATTTTATTTTATTTTTGATAAAAAAAAGCTAGCATGAAATAATTGTGGACTATTTAATATTTAAATTACCATATATATATATATATATGTATATGTATATGATTGTATTTTCTTGGTTTATATAATGTAAATTAAATTTTTTTTTTTTTAAAATCTTAGCTAAAACAGGTCAAATGTCGTTGAGACTTATATTTGAAAAGGACAGAAGCTGACTTAGGCTTAACGTTCGTAATAAGTAATGTTTGTTACTATTTCTCATTTTCAAAGTAACTTATAATCTGCTAACAATTAATTAAAAATTGTCTTACAGGATCAGAACATACTTAATGGAGGGATTTTTCTTACACACACATAATGCAGCATGGCATACACTACACAACATTATTTGTGGTACTGCTGGAAAAATAGAAGAATATTTGGACGAGGTTAAGAACCGGTTAAAGTGCGATATCACTATATTCCACGGCAAGGACGACGAACTTATTCCAGTGGAGTGCAGTTACAATGTAAAATCGAGAATTCCCCGAGCCCACATTAAGGTGGTCGAAAAAAAAGATCACATCACTATAGTCGTTGGAAGACAGAAGGCATTCGCTATGGAACTCGAGGAAATATGGAGAAACGCAAGTGGTTGAGATCGATCTGAGTCCTCTCTAGGTAGAATGAAGAATGTGCATTCATCCCTATATAATCACCATAAAAGTAAAGCTCGACTCGATTATATAAAGATTAAAGAAACTTAATCCCTTTTGCATCTACAATGAAATGTTTAGGCCTTGTGAAATACATATGTAGCTGTGGAATGCTTCTAAATATTGTTGAGGAGTTGGTAAATTTTATGGACTGGAAAACAAGAGCCAGCCAAAAAAATTATATATATATTTCTGGCTCAATTTATTACGAGCCTTTTTCTTTATCCTATTGAATGTTCGACACAAGATTCTTGATGATATGAATACCAAGCAAGATACTCGAATTTAAATCTCACTGTCACATATATGTGAAGTTCGTGCAGTTATACCTCTAATCAAAAGATGAATCCGTATGTAAATGGGAGATACCCATCCTTAACGGCTTAAATTTTCAGATTTAACGTTGTCTGTCTGTCTATCCATCCGCACATTCAATCAACACGTACATTGGCTTAATAACTATGATCTGACTTCTGAGATTGAATGATCTTCATCGGACAAAAAATATCAAATCTAACTGCATTTCTTGGCTTTGACCACTTTTTCTTTGTTATCTGAACTAACTTAAACACCGCTTCTCAAGGGCCCTGCAGTCCATCAGATTTGCAGGGTTTCTGTCAACAATGTAGGTCCCCTAAACCAATTGGGACTGTTTCTTGTATATTAGTACATGGCTATATATTAGTCACTCTTTCTTGGTAGAGTATGTACTATATAAATTAATGGATTGGAAAATTCAACTTGTTTGACAAATTTTTTTATAAAAGATTTAGTAAATTTTGATAAAAATATTAAAATAATGAAATATGAGATTGAAAAGTTAATAAAGATTCTGGATCCCATGAAATGTGAATTCAATTAAGGGTGTGTTTCAGCCACATTATTTTGAAAAAATGTATTCTGGAATAGTAGTTTGATGAAGAATATATTGTTAAAAAAGAAGGAAAAATTATTGATGTGATAGAAAATATTATTTTATTGAATAATGTGTGGTTGAAAATGAGTAGAAGATTGAACATAAAAATTTTATTGCGTACCAAACATGGGCTAAATTTGAGGTTTAACAAGTTGAAAAGTTAATACAATTTTCAATAAAGCTAAATGTACATTCATACTCTTACATTGATTATGACATTCCTTTTGCTTTCAAAAAAATGTGAGAGGAAAGTGTTTTTTTTTTTTTTTAAACTGTCCAATGATGTTCTTTCATGCGACACAATGTACACAATAATTTACATGTGGCGTGATTGTAAAATTTTATCGAAGTTTTATTAAACAAGCCATAATAGAATCATGTTGAACTAGAAAATTCGAGTTACTAAAAATGCAGTGGACCTACAATTTTAGTGTGTGTTTGAGTCACATTATTTTGGAAGAATGTACTATGGAATAATAGATTGATAAAAATGTGTGGTTGAAAAAGAATGAAAATGTATTTATATGATGGAAAATATTATTTTATTGAAAAATGTGTGGTTTAAAATGAATAGTATCAAACATAGGCTTAATTGAATAAAAATATTGCAGTAAATTCAATTTCAAATATGATTGTCGATTGATAAATAAATAATTCATCATATATAAACAAATGCTTTAAAAGAAATTAATAAAGCTAGTTGAGATTTTTAATACCATTATAATATTTTTATAAAGTTATTGAACATGATTATTTTTCAAGTACGACTCACAAGAAGTTTTTAAAAAAACATAGATAAATATTTTAGAATAACTAAATAAAGCTAGTTGAGAATTCATTAAATATTAATATTGTCCGATTTAGTAGCATTTTCTCTACATTTTTTTTTTATATTTTTATACAATTATACTATAAAGAGTTTAGAAAATTAAATTAATATCATAATAATAAAAATGCAAAAAAAGTTGGCATCATATTTTCAATTTTCAATTTTTTTTTGTTTTATTTATTACCTTAAATTAATTTCAGTTTGTTCATTTGAATGAGAAATTAATATTCACAAAAATATGATTAAGACAGAATAAATTTATAAAAAAGATAAAAAAATTTTAAAATAATTTATTTTTGTTTAAATTAATATTAAGAAAAAAGAAGAAAGGATATATAAGAATAAAATACTCTCTCCGTCCCAATTATATATGCTTGTTTAGTTTTTCACACAGATTAAGAAAACTTTTTTAATGTCATTGGAAAATTAATTTTTTCCAAAATCTTTTATAATTTACCCCTATTTAATTTTCAATGTGTAAAACTAAATTTTTGTTGAAATTATTAATGAATTTGAAGAAGAAGAAGAAGTGAGATTTTTTCCATATTTTTAAGAAGTGAGAAATGTGTGTATTTGAATGATTTCAAGAAGTTGGCACATTAAGTCGGGAAAATTTAATGAGGGTATATTGGTAAAGTAACATAACAAAATATTCTACATTAGAAAATATGCATATATATTTGGAACAAGAGAAATAGGAAACTCAGCCTATATAGTTGGGACGGAAGGAGTAAGAAAGAAGGATGAAATCGACCTCATGGGAGGTTTCTAATATAATTAATTATTACATTTTTAGGATTTGCATTAAATATAATATAGTTTTCTTAAAATATATTTAAAACCGCGTAATTAATAAGGATTGACTAAGAATTTGAATTTTTAGATTGTTTCTTTCACTAACCGGCGAAACATGGAAGCGTGAACAATCGTCATTTCCTTAAGTTAGCCAACACCCCACTGTTGAGTGTTTTGTAATTTAAATTTCGACATTTACGATATATTCGGTATATAATATTGAAAATTACTAAATAATGCAAAGCAAGTCATATAGAGTTTAAGATAATTAAATAAGAAAGTTCAATTATAAACTTTTGAGGTGGGCTTAATCGTTTGTCCAATTTTATGAATTAAGAAAATCGTCCAATTTTTACTATGGCGTGTGTGAACATAAATTATACATCTCAAAAAGCAAGAAATTGGAAATTGGATATCATTGTAAAGAAACTTGTATAATTTTTTTTTATTATCGAACCATTTCATCAAAAAGTTTAAATTATCAGTTTATCTCCAACACGTTCCCTAAAACGATATTCAATTAATTTTGCAAAATCTCTACAAGTTTAAAGTTTGTTGCTTCCCAATTTGAGATCTTGTGATACATTTTCGAAGCATCAACCTTGGATAATTTCACGATCGTGTTAGTTTTATATGCATTTATAGCTAAGTAAAGGCGGATTTAATGAAAGGGGTTGTCGAGTCCAGCGTATAGAACCGTCAATCTATCGTCCAGCAAAATCTGATTAACAATGGTCCTTTTAAAAAGTAGGTGTGAGACTGGTTCTATCAAGTGGTCTTTGAGAATGAAATATAACCACTTTGAGAATTTAAAACTAAAAATTAATTTTTTAATAAGTTTTGATAAAATTAAATAAAATGTGTAATTGAACAGTTGATAAAAATTGTAGCCCCTAAAATATTGTTGATTTTTATTGACTTTTTTAGCTACTTCCAATGGGAACTTAATAACCACTGAGAAAAATTATATGACTGCCCCGAAGCTGCAATTTCTGCCCAAACCTTTCTAGTTTGCAAGATTTAATTGGTTGTAGAAATTAAAATTAAAATTTTAATCTAACTTATAGTCAACAACTAATTTTAGCCACGTAGATCCATAACTTTTTAACCACACATTTCATCAACTTTTATCAAAATCTACTAAAAATTCAATTTTAATCTCCGTCAAACATGAGATAAATTGAGAAGGTTGTTTGTATAGTTCTCTATTCATGATATACTATTTACTCCAATCATTTTAGTGGAATTGTACATGATGAATTTTGTGGATGGTTAATGTTGACCTCTTTTTTATAAGGATGACGTGGACAACAGATGTCGAGCACACTCACGTCCAGGCAAACAAATTCTGACACGTTTTTTGATCATAGACTTGGACGGAGACAGTTGTTATATATGGACTTAAGAAATGCTTTATAACGTGAGACAAAAATGTTTAGATACTGAAGGTATGATTAAAGATGATTGTATATTGATAAACTATCACAAAAAGCTAAATCAAAGCAATATGATCTAAACTCAAGTAGGAGTGTCAAATGGTTGAGCCGAGTTACGAGCCGAAACTTGAAACTCGAGCTCGGCTCGAGCAAAAATGGTTCGGACTTTTTTTAGCTCGAGTCGAGTTGGCTCTTTTTTTCATGACAAATATAAATATTTTTTAAAGAATTTAAAATTTTTACAATTTATACGTCATGAATTTAAAATCTATTGTTTTAATTTTCTTATTATTATTATTTTTTAATAAAGGTCGGCTCGATTGGCCGAAATGGCCAGTCACACAAGCCCAAGGGCTAGCTCAGGCAGGAGCCGATGCCCCAAAATGGGGCTCAGCCCAACCCTCGGCTCAGGGGTCTTGAGCTACAAGCCGACTCCGCTTGGGATTTTTTCGGGCCAAGCCACGGGCCGCCTGAACCGACGAACCATTTTGATACCTTTAAACTCAAGCAAACAAGTACGAAATAAGCTAGAGAAAAGATCAAGTGTGGCTTAAAGTGTAAAGAGTTGCATTAGATTCAAATGTTACAATAGTTGCTATTTATAGAAATCTGGTTGAATTGGTAACCATTGGATAAGAATCACATGGCATCATCTCCCAGGTCGAATCCTCACGTCAATAGACAGCTACGCATTTAATGTATTGACAACGGATTAGCCATCCTACATCCTAGGCTGACAATCCTGACATTCAATATTATAAACATTATATCAATCATTCCAGAGATTGTCTGCAGACTGAGAGCCACCATGGCTTCGTTCAAAGGGAGCTTCGAAGTGGAGGTATTCAGCATAGAGAGCTTCGTGATGGAGAGCTTCGATATCTTCTTTAACTTCTTTACTTTGACCAATTGAGATCAACTTTGAGTCATATCTTCACGTAGGTCAACATGTGATATTAACTTGAAGCCTCGATGGTCCTCCAAGTCTAAATATAAATATTTATATTAGAATTTGAAAGTAGAACATTATAACTTGCGTGAAGTACTTATCGAGGCTATTGCCTCGAACGTTGAAAAAGGTAAAACCTTCGCCTTGTGATCATTGAAATTTTAAATATGGAGGTGAAGTTGTTTTTGTCCGAAGTTGTGTATTTCAAAGCTTTTAATTTTTTGGAAAAGGTTGGGGAGGATCAACTGAGGTCCATTTATCCAAGGTTGTTTGCTCTGAAGTGATTTGGTACAGGTGAGGTGTTGCCGAAGCTATTCATGTTGAAGCTGAAGTAGTGTATCTCTGTTATTTGTTGAGGCTGTAATGTATTAATTTCAAAGATGTGTGTTTTTTGAGGCGTTAGGAAAATGAGGCGTCCTTAATTGCGCCTGAATGATTGGTTGTCATGTACGTTTTCAAGAAAAAACAGATGAAACGGTTCAACTTTCCATACACACAACCATCGCCACATTTAATGAGTAATGATAATTGTTGCAAGCGTATTTCTTGGGAGGCAGAAGTGCGCGCGCGCATGATTCAAAAGCTCTGATCTGGACCGTAAATACAAAACGACAGACGTTATGTATGACACATATTAAATCTTAAATGAACAATTGGATGATTCGGATCTAAATCCAACGATTGGGGTTGATGACCTTCGGCTATAAAAAGCAAATCCTTGAATTACTTAGTTCTTTACTTTATAAAAAGAAATTTCCATACTCTCGTCCTTGAGTTCTTAGAACTTGTTGAGACTTTTTTCTGACAATTTCTAAGAAATCCGACAATCTTCCCTGTTTGTCCCTTGATTTTGCGAATATTCCTTTATATTTCATTTCTCTTCAATTTTTTCTTCAAATCATGAGTTCTTCAAATTCTGGTTGGAGACTAGAGTGTTGTAGTTCCTGAGATGGGTGTGGCCATCATAAATACTACTGACCTGGTCCAGGCCATTAGGGTAAGCCAAAGTGTGCTAACTACTAGGGAGGGTCACTTAGATTATGAAGCCAGGTGGGGGCTGCCAAGGTTCCGTCGAACGTCACCACCACCAACCTCATAGAAATTAGGATAAAGTATGGCATACCCTATAAAATAGAGTTGTTAGCACCATATCATGATGAGCGAGCTTGTTTTCCTAAGCAGAGATGTGTAGCAACTAGCAAATATCTTCTGAACGGGAATTCATCTGCCCCTTCATCCATTCTTTATATCTGTCTTTAGGTCGTACAGGCTGGCACCTATCCATCTCGTCCCCAAAGCTTGGGCTCAGCTAGTAGGAGACCTACTTCATGTGGAAAGAGACCTTCCTTGGGGAGGATATGCCTCTCCAAGTCTTCCAATCCATTTTCAGCCTAGAGTCTTAGGTAAATGGGTCTCCAAGGATTGGTGCTCCCTGTGTTCGTGGGGGATACATTCCCCGTTCGTTATAGGCCTTCTCTCATCTATCAAATGATTGAAGGGGACATAGTTCTGGGTGAGTGGACAATGGTAGACGTGTGAGGATGACACGACCCCTCACATGACAGTTCTAACAACCTACTCTGAAGTTCATGAGTGTCCCACCTTTAGTTGTCTTTCTTTTGTAATTGGTTCGATTCTGGCCCTTTTTTTATATGTTGCAAGATTAGTAGATCGCTTGGTGTTGACCTAGGCAGAGTTGGGTGCTGTAGAGGACATCTACCTTCGTCTTTTATCCTCTCGAAAATTTGAACGGCTAATCATTGCTCGTCGATTTTTTGAAGAGTTCGAACTAACGTCCCGAATAGATAACATTAAAATTTTTCCCTATTGCTAATAGAGTAGCATCCGTACTAATCATGTTTGTCTTTCCTTTGCAGAAAATCTTGACAAGAGGAATTACCCAACCCAGACATGGCTTTCATCCTAGCCGCGACCTCCACAGCTGGAAAGAAATTATTGAAGCTCTCATCTGCTGCCAAGCAGGTGAGAGACAAAGTGGAGAGGGTTAGCAAATAAGGTGATGGAAGACCCTCTCCTAAAGACAAGGGTAAGAGCAAGATGGAGGAAGTTCCCAAGAAAAAAATTTGCACTCTCTTCTACTGGAGAAGGAATGTAAATTGTCACTCTGTCCCCTCGATCTAAGACCTAGTAGGGGAGAAGCTGATGGCAACATCAATTGCTGTGGAAATGGAGGACAAAAAAGACCATCTTTTTGGAGTTTCCGAGGTAAGAGTCTTCAACGAAAGGAAAGGTGTCAAGTGACACTTCAACTGCTTCGACATGGCACCTCCTCGGACGAAGCTCTCCTTGTCAACAAAGAGCGATAACCTAGCTCTAAAGGTACTGTCCATGCTTCCTCCAGAAGTCCAAACAGCTACCACCACATTCCACACGCACTGGACGGATAGATGGCAGACCTTTGTCAAGTCCAGTGACTCAGCTGATATATTTGCTACGATGGTGAGACAGACTAGGAGGGCATTTGGAATTGCAATAGAGGCTATAAGAACTTTCAAAAGAAAAATAAAGAGTTTTCGAATAAAGCCTCCTAGGTCGAGGAAAAGATAAAGAAATTAAAAGCAGATGCTGATGCTGAGGCCATTAAAAAGCAGCAAGCTGAGGAGTCTGTGAAGCTCACCTCTGCTTTAAAAGAGACTGAGAATTTAAAGAAGAAAGTCAACTTGTCCCAGAGTGAAGTGGCTTCTATTACTAAGCGAGTGGAGACTTCTGGTGCACATCAGAAATTGGCTGTCGAAGCATTGGAAAGGTCGAATAAAGAGAACACTGCATTGAATCAGCGGGTGGGGAAGCTCAGTTCCAGAGTTGCTGGCCTTACTGGAGAAGTGGAATGTGTCGGGGGAGAAGCCCATTATGCTGGCAAAGATGTTGTGAAGTAATATATAACAACCTTTCACTTAATTGAGAAGTATCAGAGTTTCACCAGATATTGGATGAGATTTGCTTACACCGAGTTGGTGGAATGGATTGAGGTGCACTCAACTTTCAACACCATTGAGTTGAGGTCAGAATTCTTGAAGGAGGGAGAA
This sequence comes from Fraxinus ornus, assembly GCA_903798235.1. Taxonomy (NCBI): domain Eukaryota; kingdom Viridiplantae; phylum Streptophyta; class Magnoliopsida; order Lamiales; family Oleaceae; genus Fraxinus; species Fraxinus ornus. The sequence continues at coordinate 23,020 of CAIGRF010335359.1, forward strand.
CAAGAAGAACCTCATGCTCAGGCAAAGGGCAGCCACATAATCGAAATTGAAGATGAGGCTGGCAGGGATAACGAAACCTCTGACGCAATGGGCTCTAATACCATCGTCCACTTTACTGACACTCATTAATTTCCTAAAACCCTAAAAGTCGAAAACATATCAACCAACACCTCCACACTTGCCACATTCATCAACCGCAGTCTCTACCGTTGACCACCACCACCATCTTTTAAGCCGAATATCTCTCATCAAGTCACCGTTGCTTAATACACAGTTGCGTTGTTTATATCGTAAGTGCACGATATCGTAACAAGTAATATAATAGACATTTGAGTCCGGACTATCGTTCCTACGATGACTATATTTTAGTCGTAAGAAACTCAACGGATCATCAAATTATTGATCAAGTAATTCAATGCATTGCAATCATAATAAAATCAACACATGAAAGAATAAAACACAGACTTCTTGAATTAAAGAACTAAGGGTCTCAATAGATTACTCCCTCCGTCCCAAAAAGATAGTCATGTATACTATTTTTGTCCGTCCCAAAAAGATAGTCATGTTTCCATTTTAAACATGTATTAAATTTTTCATTTCCACATAT
>CAIGRF010335359.1:27715-41641 GCA_903798235.1 Fraxinus ornus
GTGACATCCTTTGCATTGTCCATAGAAAATCTACATAAGATTTTTGAAATATAAGACTGTTGTATGAGAAACAAATTATGATTACTTCTATTTCTCCTAATTTCCATCCCTAGAATCTTTTTAGCTTCTTCTAAGTTTTTCATATCAAATTCATGTTTCAGTTTTTGCTTAAACATGTTAATTTCAGTTATATCACACTCAGCAAGTAACATATCATCAACATAGAGCAAAAGATAGCAAAAATCAGGGCCACCACTGCCCTTATAATAAAAACATGGATCATATTCACTTCTATTAAAATCAAGTCCCTTTATAAAAGTATCAAACCTAATTGTGCCTTGAGATTTGGATGAAAAAATCATCCAAATTTGGATGAAAATAGTGAAAATCATAACTATTTTACCAACTCTGTCAAGAATGAGAATCAGACAATTTTCAGTAAAGATCTTTTTAGATCTTAAGCCACGTTCACCAAGAACCCAGAGAACTATCAGATCGAAGAATCTTTGGAGATCAAAGTGCTATGATACCACAGTTGGTATTATACAAGCCCCAAAGCACAATAATAGTGCAGAAAATAGAAAGAACACAAATGATTTTTCACCATAAGGCCCGGATGTTCACCCAATTAGAGTTAATCACCACGTTGAGCATACACCGAAGTGATTATCGCTCCAATCCACTAAAAACCAACAATATTATCAAGATCAAGTTACAATACAACAGATCTACAAAGGATTTGCCCTCAGACCCAAAAATAATCTCTCAACAGAAACCTTAGAAAATACGATTACACAAAGTAACCAAAAGTTACTACCCACATAAGAACAGAAACACAACCCAAGCCTCAATCAACACTAGATCTCACCAAGAACATCTAGACTCAAAGATTACAGGCGAAAATCAAGAGTTTTCAGAGAGAGAACACAGAGAGACAGAGATGAGAAAACCCTAGAATAATCTCGAATGAATAAGACAAATGAGAGTGTCAAGCCAATAATACAAACAGCCAGGAGCATCCAACAGTTGCAGCACATTCACGTGTTACAATCTCAACCATTGAGATTAAGTGTATCGGGCTATCGGGTTGCAAACTGTAAATGGACCAGGCTTCTCAACTTAATAAGATTTTATCTTAGGGTCAGAACAATAGTAAACAGGATTGGGCTGCATGACTGGGCCCAAATGTTAAGCACCAAACTTAACAGTGGTGATATATAATAGAGTCAAAATTGTCATCAACCAAATAAAAGAAAAAGAAAAAAACTCGTCGCTCTCCTTTTGACACTTCTATAAAAATTATGTAAAAGGTGATGTACCACAAACATTTTCTTTCAAACAAATCCTTATTTCTCAATGAATTTAGAGTCGTTTCCATAAATTCTTTTCATCATCCATTCAATCCGTCACTACGTGGCGAGCATGCCAGCATTTGAACAGCTGATGAAATATAATCTTAGAATTTTCTCTCTAAGAAGATGTTTAGAGATGTAATAGGACTATTTGAGCACGTAAATTTCTTTTAATATAAAACCGAGGACTCAATAATTTAGCTTAAGCATACATCATTACAATAGCCTGTTGAGATCGGTAACTATTAATTCCACTATACAAATTGTTCCAATTTTCAGGTAGATTCATCCTTCCTTTCTTTTCTTGGCTACAGATTGTATCCTCTGTCTCTAAATGTGACTTCGACATGGAGGACTTCGTTTTTCTCCTTAGTAATTTGTTGTCGCTTGATGCGTCCTTTATATCCAAGAACCTTACTTGTTTTTGAACTTTGCCTGTAAAGTTTGAACTTCAATGCAAGCAGCTGAAAATTATGGTGAAATCAATTTCATAGCTTCGATTTTAATGAATTACAACGAATGATTGAACCAAGTTCTATACGATTTATGTTGGCAAAATTATGCAATGCTAACCTTTGTGACGTGCATCAATAAATAGTCGTCTAGGCCTACTCACTACACTCCCCATACATGAACACCCAAGACATATACACACGAAAGTGTTAGGAAAAATATCAAAGGAAGAAGGAAAATTGAAAAAGCTCAATCTAATATAGGGGTACCTGTTGCAGAGCATTCATTTTTGATAGAGGAAACATGTCTCTCTCTGTCTGCAATTGTGGTCGACTTTCCATGAGAGCGGTCGGGACAGAACCGGAGAATTTTCTGCCTGAGATACGACACCAAGAGTAAGCTGCATCCTGATATTGCTACTGCTGCTATTATATGCCTTCTTGAAACTTCCATTAAACAATATAACTCGGTCTATGTATTTATTCTTCACTGGCAATTCAATGGAGTGGAATGAATATATCTGATGCACTTTTCTTTTTTACTTTTTGATGTTATTGTTGACCCTGACTCTCCGGGCCAACTTGGTTGATGACTTTCCATGGTGCAAAGTATATGCCATATCAGATTCTTTTTGTGCACTTCTTTAACTCTAAGAGGGCCAAATTATGCTGTCTTTTCTATTTGACTTTGAGTTGGTTGTGTTTCTTGATTTTTCATATGAGATAAGCTTAATCACTAGTTGGTCGAAGAATGCAAAAAAGAGAAGGATTGAGGGCAAAAGAATATATCTTTTTATTCATATAATAAAGGGTTCAATGTTACAATGAACAAGTCATTTAGTTATAGAACAAAAGAAACTAAAAGAATATAAAATCAAACGAACTTCTATTGAATTTGAATATTATCGAAATACTTCAATTACGAAATATATATGTTTTGAATAAAATTCTAATTAAATTGTAACTATTTTTTGTCTGTATCATATCTTTATCTCTATAAGTAAGTCTCTCTCTTAAAATTCACATTGGATTATGATGTTACCAAAAATCGTAATCGGTTGATTTTCGAGCTTGATGATTGATGATGATCACGAATGAAATCTTTGCTACTTGAAACAAAGGTATCGAGGTATACTCTCGTCGCCCATCATATGTTTAAGTTAGAAATATAAGTGTAAGGCTTTAAATCAAATGTAATGATATACTTGAATAATAAATGAGAACCTATATTTATAAAGGTAAGTAGCACTCTCTTGATAAGATTATAATACTTGAAGCCTTATCTGTTTAAGAGATGTAAAAGACTTGAGTATTTCAATATGAGTAGGAGTTGTAAGCTATTTAAGATTCAATCTTATTGGAGTTGGATAAGTTTGAAGACGGAAGTATAGTCATACTAGAGTAAGGGAACAAAGGCAAAGACCCGAGGTGATGTGGAATCGTCACGTGCGACAGTTAAGCCCTACGAGGATACTTGGGGAAAACTCCCAAGATGACTGGAAACAACATCGAGCATTGTTGTTCGGGATTGATAAGAAAAAATGACCATATCAGATTCAATTCCCCTCTTTCCAGTTATACCTGGGGAACCACTTAATAGTATCCTCCTGCATTTTTATGTACAAAAAGAAAGGAAAAATGGGCTCACGATAATCAGAGCTGCTCTGTAAAAAGTTGGACAGAATGGAGAATAGTGTAATTTACACATTTAGCACTAATTGCTGGCACAAAACGGTTGGGAGTTTTTTTTTCCATTCTAGGTTTTTGCCACTTAGCATAAGAGACTAACGCTACCATTCAGGACTTTAAAGAATAACCATATGAACAGAAGTTAACCATGGCTAATATCTCTCGATAGATATATGAGGCGACAATTAATCACATAATATGTACATATCTATCATCTAAGCCTCGATCCAAATTGAAATCTAGTGTAGGTGGGGACTGCCGGTGAGGTTGGAGTTATTTTTCTTTACACTTCTATTTCTTTTATTTAAATTTGAGAGGAAAATGATATTTTCCGGTTGTATATTTCAATTATATTGTATTTATCTTTATTTAGCCCCTATTTGGTTGGAAATATATGGGTCCTATGAAATGTGCAATTAAAATTAATTGTTAATTTTGATTTAGATTAAAATTTTGATTTTAACGCACGTTTGGGAGAGATTCTTGGCAAATTTTAAGAATTTTTTTTTAACCATTACACAGTAAAAATGGGTAATTAGCAGAAATGGTCCATAACGTTTACATTCATTGCTAAAATGGTCTCTTTCATTTTAAATTTGATATTTGTACCCTTATTTCAAACGTTTGTTGCAAAATTGGTCCTTCGATCCACTTCCGTTAAATCAGCTGTTAGAAAATTGAATGAAATTTTCCAATAATATTTGAAAAAGGGTAAATTAGTCAACTTCCCATATTTTTGTATAGAGTTAATCGTGGCCAAGGAAATCCCCAGATTGAATAAACCACACCAAATCTCATTTTTCCTAAATCTTCCAAAAAGAAGAAGCAGCCCTTTGAACCCATTCCACTACCACCTTCCCACTGCCATTCCGACATCGGCAACTGCAATGAAATGTCGCCGGTAAGTTTTAAATTAGGACATTCGATGAACTTATGTCCTGACTATAGCTATGGTGTTTTTGTTTTGTTAATCGAACTTTTACTTTGTGAATTTTTTTAAAATTGAGTCATTTGTTCCCTCTAGTGAAATTTTGTTCTCCTAATTGTANTTTGTTCCCTCTAGTGAAATTTTGTTCTCCAATATGATATTTAAGTTTGAGTGAAACTAATTTATTACACAACTTATATTTGGTTTTTCTTTTTCTGCTAATAGCATTAGTTATTGAAATTTAATAAACACTTATATCATTAGTATGGTAAATTCTGTATGTTTATTTACTTGTTTTTAAATTGAGTGAACATGAAATGTTTATTTGACAGTTTAGTTAAATCTAGTATACTAATATTGTCTTTGTTGTTTGTGCTAGAATTTTCTAGCATAACATTGGAACCCTAAATGCAGTGGAAATCAAAGCAAAAACGTGTTCTTGTCGAGCCTGGCAGTTGATTGGAATCCCTTGTTGCCATATGATTGCATCCTTAATATCAAGGGGAATGAATGTTATCGATTATGTAGATGACATTTACAAGAGCAGCATATGTTAGAACATTTACTCCCTTTATCTCACCCTTGACATGTCCAGATTTATGATCTAATCCAAGTCTTGACCCTTTGAATAAAGAAGGCTAGACGAAAGGAAGCTAATGAACATGAAAGTATGGGCTCATCAAGTAATGCTAAGGTATCTTTAAGCAATGCTATGGCATCAACATGAATTGCAAGTAGGCGGGGTTAAAGATGAAGTGTAAGAATTGCGACAAACAGGTCACAACAAGAGAATCTGCAACACTTTGCCACAACCAAATGCTACCTGAGGATGTGGGGATACACAAAATATTTTTTCACTTTTGACTGCTGCAATCGTTTTTTTGTAAATGTTATGAATTTTTGTCTAATAGCCCAATGTAATATACATAGCAGGCAATTTAGCTTATCAAAAATATTGAAACCATGTTTGGTTGGTTAACAATATAATTATCTATTATGTAGCATTTTTTTATTTTTTATTTTTTTGCCTTTTACTATGGTATTTTGTATATATTGTAGTAGGTTAATATTGAGAACTTATACTACATAGCTCATCAATGTATATATTGTAGGAGGTTAATATTGAGAACTTATACAACTTAGCCCTTCAATGATTATTTGTGCTAAATGGTTATTTGGTTAAGGATGATATTTGCCGACAACGTTTTGAGTTGGGGTCTAAACTTGTAAATTACATCAAACCATAGGAATTATATTCACCGAAAATCTTAAGAGGAGAAAAAATATGGGAAGTTGACTAATTTTCCCTTTTTCAAATATTATTAGCAAATTCCATTCAATTTTCTAACGGCTGATTTAACAGAAGTGGATGGAAGGACCAATTTCGCAACAAACGTTTGAAATAAGGGTATGAATATCAAATTTAAAACGATAGGAATCATTTTAGCAATGAATGTAAATATTAGGGACCATTTCTGCTAATTCCCCAGTAAAAATCAACCGAAATTATTGACCAAGAAATACAAAATTATAAAAGTACATTTATGAAATTCAACTAATTTCAAGTCAGACTTAGACTGTTGAAAGGGGGCTCACCTTCAGTCCGACGATCCAATTTTTCATTAAAAATTGGTGAGAATATCCTCCAAACAAGGGCTTAATTTCCATCAGGCAAGAGCATAGTATTGTGATTACTATTATCTCCAAAAGTTGTAGTTTAGTTAAATTACAGATATTTTATTGTAATGAGTTAAGGTCTATTTATTGTACTCCTCACTAGTGGAATAACTGATTTTAATGAGAACACTTTCATCATATATATAGTATTTTGACTGTGACAATAAGTAGAAACTTACATTTAAAAACGAATCAACGAGTTAAATATCAAGAAAAAAAATGATGAGACCAAGAAGTGCGAAAATAATGAAATGTTAAAGACCACATATACAACCTAACCTAAAATTTGAAAACATATTGTAAACTCGACCCTAAACCAATATTTGATACTTCTCTTTAATGTTAAATTCAATTTATCCTAGTTATGTAAAAACTCCTCCATCCAACATTTCTTTAGAAGAATCTCTACAAAATGACCTTGAACATCAACTTGTTCTTACACTGATTTCTTAATCATTCTTGTCTCTTTGAATTTTCAGGGTTTCCCAAGTGACCTTGTACATCAAATATCTTAATTCGTTTATGTACAGTTAGTCCCTGTTTGGTATACATTAAAAATTTCTTTTCTTTTTTCTTCTACTCATTTTTAACCACACATTCTTCAATAAAATAATATTTTTCATCACATCAATAATTTTTCCTACTTTTTGAACCACATATTCTCCTTCAATCTACTATTTCAAAATACATTCTTTCAAAATAATGTGGCTCAAACACACACTTAAGTTTGTTAAAGTATTATTCAATCATTCTTATCACTACAAATTCCCCCATCCCCACACCCAACAAACACCCACACACCGGCCACCACCCCAACTTTCTCAATTCTTAGAAAAAACAGAGAGAAAAAGTGTGTTGTCCATCAGACAAACGAGTTATACGCTGACCACAAAGCTAGCATAGGAGTCAAATACATTAAGAAGTGACAACACCTACGTCGCGAATTCCAATGATAACAAGGAGAATTCAGCAGAGCTATTAGTACAAGAATGTTTCAAGACGGGGCTTAATTTGTTCCACAATTAATGGTATATATATAAATACAACATTCATGTTATGCCAATAAAAACATTAACTTTTGCTACAGATTTCTCTAGATCTTGTTACCATGTTCAATGTTTCAATTCGAAAGGTCCATCTTGTTAAAATAGTAGGTGTAACATAAATTTTTATCATGATTTTTTTCGTATATTTTATGGGATTTACCCTAACATGCATGTAAGAGGTGGATTATTTGAGAACTTCAATTTTAAATTTGATTGTTCGAAAGGTTCATCATGTTAAAAATAGTAGGTACAGGGTAATTATATCTTGATTATTGTTCTTATATTTTATGAGTGTTATACCCTAAGATGCATGACTCGAAAGGTGGATAATTTAAGAGCATCAATCTTAAACTGACTGAATTCGATCAGGTATGGCAATCCTAAATTTCATGCATATTAGATATGAATAAAGTTGAGAGGTTGTTCGAGTACCATCCCTACATTAGAATGTGAACGATAAGGAAATATTGTAGTTCCTAATTAGTACCATCGTACAGGGTTTGGACATAATCAAAATCACTAGAGTAACGAACAGTAACATTGGCAAAAATCTGACTGGAATGCCTTGAGGTTTCAGAAATTGGGGGAGAAAAGGGAAGAAGAAGAAGAAGAAGACTTGCAGAAAATAAGCTGACATTTCTGTGCAGAAAAAGAAAATAGAAAAATCATTGTCCAATTAACAATGCACACAGTTCAGGGGCTCGAAAGAAGACCATGGAATAGATTGGTGATGGTGACTCTACTGTGAGAGAAGAAGGGGGGTCAGATCATTCAATTCCAAGGCCATTTAATGTTCCCTATGATGCATCAGCTTCAGGAATTGATGACAGAAATTATCAGAGGCAGGCCTGTCAGCCTTCTTGTCTAGAGATGGCTTCTATTCACCTTTCTACAACATGATTTCTTCATTTCTTGTTCAGTGTCCCTCTGCACCAGTTTCATCTCTTAGCTTGCTTCAATTATCTTTATTTTGGTTACAAGCAATATCTTTCAATGGTCCTGATTGATTCCCATGTTGTTCAGATCGATGGTCGTGCCAGGGTGTGGAGAATTAAGGCCTGCTCACCCTCATCTGGAAGTATTGCACATGCTGCCTCCGATATTGAAAGCTTAAAATGTCGCGGCGTGTTACTTTAGGTCATCTATCGTGGAATTAGATCATTGTGAAATGAGGGACAAATTGAAATGAACTTAATCGTGTTCCATATAGATATTTAAGTCTTGATCTCTCTTTACATTCCAGTTTTCAAGGGTGAGTTGTTACCAATGGGTTCATTCATTGCATGACCTTATATAAACTGGAATAACATTATCGAATTTTGGACCATTGACTTTAAAGATAAAAAGTTTGGAATATTGCAGAAAATTCTAGGAATTTTAATGCAAGAACGTATATTTGAAGTGAATACATAATTTTCTCTTTGCATACATTTTCTAATTAGTGTTTTGAAGATGTATTTCATCTGATATTATACTCTTTTCTCCTGCTTGATGCTCGAATTGGTAGCAATTGGGGAGCAGCTGCCTGTTACCCTATGAAGAGAATGCAATTACTTAGGATCCATATTTTCCTTGGCAAACGGAATGGTTTATTCCTTCACCTTTCTCCTTTCTTCAAGCAACATGAAAACCATACGCCAGCTTTACAAAAGATTAAATGATAACTTTCATTTCTCGGGTAACTAAAAAGACTTCCCAGTATGCAACAAGTAATGCAACAGAAATGGAAAAGGAATTTTCTTTCATGCACAAGAAACTATACAAGGATTTACCTCATTCAGTTCTGGGGATTTGATTAAACATGCATGAAAGCGTAATCTGATACTGAAAATCTTGGAGGGATATTCACTTTTCAAGTTAATTATCAAGAGAACCAAACATTCATGACTTGTTTAACAGTGTGCACTTTAGTGCTACTGAATCGAGTTCCATCCAATACTGTATTAAACATGCCTAATTCAAATATGTTTAGACTATAGATCTGGTGCCAATAATTACAAATTTCTTTGTAACTGATATTTCTGAAGCTAATGAGGTTGTTCCACCGAAGTTCAAATCAGAAAAAAGGCAATTCGTATGTATAAATAATCCTGACATGGAGATCCATAAATAAAGCTTGTTGATTCGTTGTGGAAGAGTTTAACTCTCATGGATGAAAACCCCTTTGAAAGATGAAACCCTAATGAAGAAAATCCCATGAAAATATGAACACGATGATGGTAATGATAACCTTTTAAGGAAGTCACAAATCTAAAGCAAAAAGCAGATCAGATAAACACATTAAAGACAGAACAGATTCTTGAAATCATTATGAGAAAAATCAGTATAATGATACTGACAAGAGTAAAACACCCACAAAATAGAATCTGCATATAAAAACATGAGTTATGATGATAATATGAATCTATTACCCTATTCTGTTGTATATATATATATATTTTTTTGGCAGAAAAAGCAGGTCAAAATCTTTAATCATTACGCCAATCTGCTCCTGCATGGCTAACAGTCCACAATTCACCTGACCATTCAAAAATCCACATATAAAACAGCCCAAAACTCATCTAAAATCAACCAGATCAACAAATTAGACATAACTGTTAACCAACCTCATCTAAAGCTGTTAGACCATTTTAGAGGCATTTCTGTATACTAGGGATTTCCCAGAGACGAGATCTTGGGCGAAAGAAAGCGAGAATTGGGGGGAATGAAGCCTGGTCCGACGACACTAACATAAGGCCGTTGATCCGATTATCTTGTTGGTGGCCTCGAGCCAGACAACATTCCCCTCAAAAAAAGAAAGCTTTTCTTCATCATTTTCATGGCTTGAAATCTAGAGAGAGAGAGGAGAAGTGTGAATCAGAGGGTGAATATGAGGGAGATGTGTTTGTGTGAGAAAAGAGAGTGGGTGAGGGGATGATAAATAAAGGATGGAGAAAGAAGAGGGGTGTGTAAAAGGACAAACCAAGTCATAAAGGCACCATGACCCTACAAATTAACAACTGGAAATTGGTTCCCGAAATTACCATGACCCATAGTTATGGCATGAACTACACCATCCACACCCCACCCCCATCTCCGCCCTCACGTCCTATCCGTCTTGTTAAACTGTGTAAAGATTCATAATATAATACACTTGTCGTCTCCGCAGAAATTGTGTCTAATATTCTTAAGATATTTAAGGATATTTAGAGACCGTTTTCTATGAGAGGAGAGGCATGAAAATCACCGTTATAGTCATTTTCATAGTGAAAACTTGCAACGTGGTGCGGACTTAATTATCATAATGAAGTTAAACCACTTTAAATTTGTACATATGCATTTTGCTTATTTGTGCATGTCTCTTGTTATCGTCCTCTCTCTTTAGTCTTTTCACCCATGCAATGCATGTGTTAGGGAGGGTGGAATACCCCACCTCGTTAGGTAATCGAGGAGTGGACGGGAAACATGGTCCTCACCCGTTTTACTCTATTTTATTTTAGTTTTATGTTTTTAATTTTAAATCAGATTTAAAAATAAAGATATTATAATATTTGCTCCGTGAAAATCCTTGACGGAACGGGAATGAGAAGAGTCGTACCATCTCAATGACATCCTTAATATAACCCCTATGAGGTACGCATTGTATTATATTGAACCTTTTTCTCTTCTTTCTCGTGAGAAATGATGGGATATGGTAACTTTAACCAAACCATCAACTAAGAAAATTTCGTAAAATCAAAATTGACTAAGTATTTGTTTGAGAGAGATTATTTGAAGTGAAATTAATTTTTTTTTTGCAAAATATGTGGTTGAAAAATATAAAAATTTTATGGGTCCACATACAACATAATTTTAATAGGAGAATGTGTGATTGAAATGAAATTGATGAAAAATGATTTTCAAATAAGAAATTAACAAACTTCTAGTGATCTAGATATCAAAATTCATTTTTTTGTAAGTTTTTTTCTTATCTATATATAATATATTAAATATCACATCAGGTGAGAATAATTTTTTAGACGATTATAACCCTATTACAATTCAATTGTTTCATTAATACCTTATTTTTCATTTTTTGTATTTAAATTACAAATTGTAATAAATACTACAAATTATTTGTTCACGCATGTATTCCCTATTTTCATTTAATTAATATTAATTACAGTTTCACGTTCACGTTCACGTTCACATTCACATTCACGTCCATATCCCAATTATTAATTCTCAATTAATTAACATTTACATTCATTTAATTATTATTAATTAAAATTTCAAATATAAGAATGCATTTCACTATTCACGTCCATGTACATCGATTAGCATCCAGTTTCACTTAATGAGAAATTAAATTATTCATTTAGTATAAAAGATTTAAAATTTATTGTCACATATATATTTTTTGGTATTAATTTTAAATTAATTAACATTTACGTTTACTCATATATCGTATTTGTCATTCGTTTTCATTTATGCATTTAGTTGTAATTCTAATACTCACATTCAAATATGCATTTTACTATTTACGTAATTGTATAATAATTAACATTTATTTTCAAGTGCTTGCACTTCTCATCGAAAGGGTAAATAAATAGTCGAATATTACTTTCATAACATTTATAAAGTATTTTAGATTCAATTCTGATTAATAAAAAGAAAAACACTTGTAAATTGTTCATCAAAACTTTTGTTCATTTTTCCCATAATATCTCGTTACTTGTAATTAATAAATAAGTGCCATGAACAAATCCTTGGAGTGAATAAATTTAGCCAAAAATAAGTTGTCTGTTTAATTGCAATAAATGTTGGCATGGAAATGGGGTCCCTCGTTCAATGTGTGACTTCGTTTTCTAGGGTCGTGGGGGATAGCATCCAACACACCAAAAGACAGCAGGACACAGACAATCCAGTCTTCATCACTCACCAAATTCAAATATTCAGATGCTTGCCCACACCATCATTTCAAACTAAGAATAATACTAAGTGTACATTTCATGGTTTTCATTTTTTTTAACTAGTGAATGATGCGTTATCACGTGGTACAATGTAAACAATGATATCAAATATGATGTACATGTAATGTGATTGTTTCAACTAATAAGCCCTTCCCTTAATTTCTATTGCATTGGGCCATAAGTTCATTACATATATTTTTAACGCAAATCTTATGTTGTGAAGCAAAATTGTTTCATAAAATTACACATACGACGATCACATGACAATACAATAGCGATTGAACAACTTTTCTCATTAAAATTGATTGTGCAACTGTAATAAAATGTTGTTAATAACCTTTATATTTTGAAGTTGAATAATATTCTCAAGTCTCATTGTATGGACAAAACAAATAAGGAATATTACTTTTTTGCGTGTGTATCAACTTTTCGGGAAAGGAATTGAGTTAGTGGGTGACTTTTCTTTAAAAAGTTACCTATCATGGAAAACAATTAATGGATCCTATCCCAATTCAAATGGTCCCATGTCTGCTATAGAATTAGGAGAGCTGTGAGTCATTAAGTTGCAATAATTCTCGTCATCCAAATAATCTATTCATCTTACATTTGGAAAAATGATTTCCTCGTAAGATATGAGATTTTGGAAAAGAAAATTGTAAGAACTATGTTCGACTTTGAGGGTATTTAGACAAGATTTGTACAATCACAAGAACAAATCCGTAGTAATTTAGTTGGGAAATATGTTAAAATAGAGAAATAAGGATAGTAATTAAGGGACGACTTCAAGAATTTAAGATCCTAAATTTCAATTTTTCTCATGAATAAAGTGCCGCCTCTTAGAAATCTAGAAAGAAATGAGAGAAACCCAATTCAATTAAATAAAGTAAGCATGGGTCGATCCATGTACGACTAAGTCACAAAAATGCTACTAAATCAAAAAAGAACTTAATAAAAGCAAATTCTTTGAATATTTCAAACTGATTTGATGCGTGTACGTAAAACATTAAGCTCGATAACTTCTCTAGTTCGACAGAAATCTTAAATGTATTTGTATTAATTGGACGAGCTAGACACAACGAACAATAAAAATTGTATCGAAATCATAGACAATGTAACTTGCTCAAAATTGATTTAGGAAATATTATGGGACCAAGACATAATTAATTTTTGACCTGATACAGGAATTTACAAGTGCTGTTTGACCTCTTGTCGAAGACCCACAATATTTGACATGTCCACTCCAAACCCAAGTTATCAACTCTGCGTTGATTTTTGGACCTCCTTTGGCTTCTTCAATCTCCAAATTGGCTAAAAAGCTAGCAATTATTATGCCAAGGATATACTATATGTACATCATAATTGACAACAAATTTGACACTTTTCTATGTATCTGCATTCCACACCATTAATTTTAAATACGAATAATGTTATTTAGTCTCACTGGAGTTGTAACCACAGTCTAAGTGGCAACCCTAACGACATATCGTTACTCTTTAAATGCATTCATCACATCATTGTGCATAGTCCCTCCACTTAGGAAATGTCATTCCTTGATATCAACCAAAGATACATCTAGCTTAATTCTTACTATTCTCCACACATTTATTTGGTCAAAGCAAGTTCAACGGTCTACAAGTCTACCTTGTAACGAAATTCATAAATATATGGGCATTCAGACAACAGTTGTATTAAAACATAAATTAATAATTTGTTTCATTTTTCAAAGTTAAATCTTTATTTCATTGTCACTATGACCTCTCCATGTTTAAGCTTATAAAGTTAAATTTTGGCCCGCAGGGCAAATCTCCTAGTGGCAAAGGGGAGGGCGGTTAGGGCTCAGCGCGGTAGTGT
>CAIGRF010335391.1:0-15895 GCA_903798235.1 Fraxinus ornus
TTTATCATTTTAATTAAATAATAAATCTTTTAATTAATTGATCCGCGTATCCCGTTAATCGTGGGTTTCAAATTGGTTTGTATCCCAACTTCCATTTTTATTCAAGCTCTATTTTCTCTCAAGCACAATTTCATCTCCACCTTATTCGCGCCCAATCTCTACCTCATTTCCAAAATCAATCGTGATAAATCTCCGAACTCCGATGCATTCCTTCTTGTCTACAGTGTGAGTATCTCTCTTTAATGGGTAGCGATTAGGAATGGCGAAAACAAATGATGAAAAGAAGGGGAAGAAGAGGGTGCAAACGCCGAGTCAAACAAGCAAAAGGAAGTAGTATTGAAGGTTGGGAGTTTATATATTGGAAGTGTTTTTTGGAATTTCCATTCACATAGAGTGTAATGGATCTGTGACCTACTTTTCACATGTCATTGAGTTTATAATGGGTCTGTGACCTATTTTGGTCACATATTATATAATTATACACGTATGTGACTTGAGTGTTTTATGTAATGTGTGACTGTGACCGGGCTGATGTTGCATCTGTGACTTGATATAGACTTCTGCTACAGGTTGGAGGTTTATATGTTGAAAGTGTTTTTTGGAATTGAAATTCACACAGAGTAATGGATCTATGAGCTATTTCATGTGTCTGTGACCTAATTTTGTCACATGTTATATATTTATACGCGTATATGACCTGAGTGTATTACGTAATTTGTGGCTGTGACCGCTGTCATGTTTCATTTGTGACTTGGTATAAACTTCTGCTTTCAGCCTAAAGGAACTCCACTGGCCAGAAGCTAAATTTGTGACTGGATATTAACACTTACGAATTGTGACCTGAAAGCCCGATTGTACTGCCATCAATATCAAATGAGAGGGAGTCCATTGAACCGAAGTTGAAATTGTATTTTAGAGAGGTGATTGGCTATTTTAGAGAGTCTTAATAGCAATCACAATTCATGAAATATAATATAACAGAAAAATTCCGGATCGGTAGGATGGTGGAGCTGAATTTGTTAATATTTTAGTAATTACTAAATACCTGAGTTTTGCAATTATGAAATTTAATGCCTGAATATTAATTTTATTATAGTTAATACTTGCCATGAATTTTTTTCCCATTCTCATACGCAGTTGAAGCCAATATGTTTTCACAGTATTTCAATGGGCTGATGCGCGCCGGCGGGCATCGCATCTCAAGCAGATATCCAAATCGCATTTAACAAGCCTTTCAAGTTTCCACGAATCAAAGCCCGCGTTCACTTGAGTATACATTACGTAAAATGCGTTTTCCTGTGAATATTTTATGGGGCTGGCAAAAACGTATACGAATGGTACCAACCATTTCCTTATCATTTTCCCCTATCACTCCCGTTATCTTCACGGCTTCGCTCCGTCTCCACTCCCCTCCACACCATCCCCACGGCGGAAGTATTTCTCGATAAAGTCCACTCTGTACGTAATCTATCAATAAACCAAAAAATCGAATGTTAAAACCTGCATAATCGTAATACGATTAACGATACTTAAAAAAATACGTTTAATTTTTTGAGCTACGGTTTGATTGAATAATTGGGAGAGGGAAAATACAAAAACAAGCACATCGATGGCAGTGTTGTTGGAGGATATAGTGGAGCTGTTGCTGAAGCTGATCGGCAAGAACAGCGAGGAGCAGTCTTACGTGGACCCGACGCTAGACCCGGTCCTCCTTGTACCTGGGATCGCCGGTTCTATCCTTAATGCTGTCGATGAGAAAACCGGTAAAGAGGAGCGGGTCTGGGTCCGGATCCTTGGGGCTGACCACGAGTTTTGTACCAAGCTCTGGTCTATCTTCGACCCTACTACAGGTCAATTTTCTGAATTTACTATTTTTCCCGATTTTTTTGTATATCATGCGATCAATACTGTTTATTTGTTGTGTTGGTGACTTGGTTCTGGCTACTAGTTGGATAGTATTATCGATTTCTTTGTCGGTTTATAATTTATTTTGGGAAGAGAGGTGATCTTAGTCCTGTAGGTGAAAAGCCGCGTCTCAATTCAAGTAGCTGATGGAGATGATTATTTAAATATTATTGAGCTTTTGGATAGTTCAGTTTATTTTGTCAAAAAGTTCGAATTTGAAGAATATTTATAATGCTGAGTCTTCTATTTTTCATTTTTTTGGTAAAGCATCTCTCGTGCGATTTATGTTTTCAATAGCTTTCTCCCCTAAAGCCTTAATTTATGTTAAGACATAGGGAATTTGTTAATCTTTTTTATGATTGAAAAGTTTTTTACTTCCAAAGTTCTTTATGATACTCCTTAAAAGTAACAAGTGCGTGTACTTTTATGTGGTATGTGGAAAGAAAAATTCACAAATTTCTGCTACAAGGTATCATGATTGCTGGAGGTATTCCAAATTTATTACTCTTAAATTTTTTTTGTGACTGTTTTAATTTCATCTACTTTCTTGTAGGCTGCTATTATGTAGGTTCCTTTTGATGGTCATGGGATTGTTTTGGATTTAGTATAATGTTATCCAACTCTTTTAAGATGGGACGTACTTTTGTGTGTGTGTGTGTGTGTGTGTAACAGGGAAAACGGTAACTTTGGATGCTGATACTCATATTGAAGTTCCTCAAGACAGATATGGCTTGTATGCGATTGATACATTGGATCCGGACATGGTAAGTATTGCAATATCTCTGTATATACGAAGTTGTTTGTTCACGTTAGTTTTGCATTTTTTCATCCTCCATTGTGTTTTCCCTAGATATGAACAGGAATTGATCCTTGTACAGTCTGCATATATGATCTTGTGATATGATTTATAGACCTCATAATTTCAATTTTCAAGATACAATCAAGATCTGCCTGTTATACCATTAACAGCATGTCCTCTATTATTGATTGTTTAACCAAAATGAAGTGTAACACAACGCAGATTAGGATCGCACAACATCGTCTCTTTTTTAATTCGGGTTCTCTTTTCTTTTTTTACAGTTTTTTCATTTGTGCGAGCGCGCGCGCACGTTTTTTTTTTAATTTAATTTTGCGGTGGGGGGGTGGGGGGAGTGTTGTATGTAATATGAGCAATAGAAGTAGATGGATTTCAAACTTCCAGTTTGTATAAAGAAATGCCCACTGATCAATTATAAGTATTAATATCTGTTCTTCTATGGTGGTTTTGTTTTTGCAGGTTATTGGGAGTGATTGTGTATATTATTTCCATGACATGATAGTTGAAATGCTCAAGTGGGGCTACAAAGAGGGAACAACTCTCTTTGGATTTGGATATGATTTCCGCCAAAGCAATCGGTAACAGACAGATTATTTGTCAAATTTGCACATTGCGCATTGCACATTTATGAGGTTATGAATGAAAAATCCTAGGTTACAAATGTACAATTTTGATAGTATTATTGAAGTCTTCTTTATGAGAAGAGGTGTAGAATCTGCCCTAGTAATTGTAGATCAAAGTTAGTTTGTAACATATGATTGAAAACTCCAACTTCACAATTTCATATTTTGGGATAGGTAAGAAATATAGGATTTCATATGCCTGACAAAAAAGCGTGAGCTTTTGTTTCAATTTTAGATATTATCTGGGTTTAAGAAATTCTAAAATTTTGTTCCTGTTATACCTTCACATGTACAATATGCGTGTTCCTGCTGAAGATATACCAATTATTTGCTCATTTTTTATGTTTTTAGACGTATATTTCTGCATTCCAGGTTCCAACGAACAATGGAGGGCCTAGCAGCGAAGCTTGAGTCAGTGTATACTGCATCCGGGGGAAGAAAAATTAACATCATAAGTCATTCCATGGGTGGTCTTCTTGTTAAATGTTTCCTGAGCCTGCATAGTGATGTGATACTTCAACTCTTCGGCTTATTTTGATTTTGTTACCTTTACCTTTTTGCTCTTCCTATTTCCATTGAGACTTCTTGTGTTCTCCGACTAGTATAAACTTCCATTTCTTTTTCATTCGAAACTCAAATTTTATAATGGAAGCATTATTCTGCAGATTTTTGAGAAGTACGTGAAGAATTGGATTGCAATAGCTGCACCATTCCGCGGTATGTTGCATTGTTGCTCAATCTACTGTTGCTAGGGGTTCTGCTGCGGGCAATTTTGGCTTCTAGACGTGGGTCTTTATAAACTTTAGAGTTGATCGTTTTTGTCTAACCAAGTTTGCCTAATAACGGGAAATGTCTGACTTTGTTCAAACAGCTTTAAAAAGCTCTTATTTTTCCAATATCAATACATAGTCAAAAGCAAGCTATGAACATTTTATAAAATGCTGCTAATTATATGTTTCTGTTTTAACAGTATATTACTGGCATGCAAAGTATATTTCCTCCTTTTATCCACTCTGGAAATCTTTGAATAAGGCATCTTTTTAGTTGCAGGACATATGGCAAATGTGCATTCAGTTATCATGTTTACAGTTGTACCAAGAGAAGTGTAAAGAAATCCTTCTGTGCAGAAAGATGACAAAAGTCTAATTTTATCATGTTTGTTCATCAGGATAATTTTTTTTTTTTTTTTTGCAAGAACTCTAACTTGAAATTAAAACAGTTCTATTTAGATTTGATTAATATTGTTATTACGGTCTATTCAAGTTATATTTCCTCAGATGATTCCTATAATTGTACTCAACACATTTATTGTAGTCCCACCATCCCCTACTTGATGCTACACTTACCAGTTTGCAATATTCCAAGAGGAGAGAGAAACAAGCTTTATTTGAAAAAGACAAACTCTTGTATCATACTTCCTGTTACACCTGCCATAAAGTTAACAGTTCTAACATAAGCTATCATTACTTTATTATGTTTTTAAAAATCTGAACTAAACAGAGTCAGAAATGGAAATATCATTCAAATGTCATTTGTATAACACAGTGCATAAAAAGTGGATTTTTTTTGTAATTCAGAAAAATTATTGTCATGCTTCATTTAACTCATTATGTCAAACCTTTTTTCTGTAAGCTTGCTTAACTGTAACCAAGACCCATATCTGTGTGGTGTTGGCTTCATTGTATTTATTCTTTTTCAAACTTTTGATGAATGACTTCTAAAAATTGTGGTATTGTTGTTATTTTAATAGGTGCACCTGGATATATTACCTCTGCACTTTTGAATGGAACATCATTTGTGGAAGGATGGAAACAAAATTTTTTCATATCAAAATGGAGCATGCACCAGATGGTACGAAGATGATTTCTGCTCACAGAGATCCCCTGTTTGCAGGGCTCTCTCTCTCTCCCTACCTCCTCCCCCTCCCCCTCCCCTCTCTTCTATTACTGATGATCTTAGATCTTAGAATTTATTAAATGGCTTTGTATTGATTAGAAATCATCAACTTCAATTTATTTGTGTGTCAAGCACTCACATTTTTCTTTGTTAATTTCTTTCCAGCTGATTGAGTGCCCATCAATATATGAATTGATGGCCTGTCTAGATTTCCCTTGGGAACACATTCCACTTCTGGAAATCTGGAGGGAGATGTCTGATAGTGATGGAAATTCCACCATCATGCTAGAGTCTTATCCCCCAATAGAAGCTGTATCAATATTTATGGAGGCTCTTTCAAGCAACAAGGTGAGTTGTGAGCACTAGTTATTCAAAATATAGATAAATAAAAACCAGTTGAACCTTGATTTATTTGGTATCATAGAATCCTTAGCGTGCATAGGATTTTTTTTTATTTTTTTGGTTTCTTTTTGTGAAGTTCATAAATGACATAATGAGATCACATATTGGTGTTGAGCTATGGTCAGAATGTCATTATTAGTTTGCCTTCTCTTGATGAGTAATGGTAATCCCAATGTTGGATATAAATTCCCGGATTTTCTTAGTTTAGGAAAAAGTTGAAAACTAAAGTACAACCAAATACTTTTGACTTATTGTCAATCTGTTTTTGACTTGACATGTTGATATTTGATTTTATAGTGCATTACTGACTATTGCTATGATACTTGTTTCCAAGCAGTCTTACATAGACAGTGGTGTACTTGCAGGTTAATTACGATGGTACTGATATTTCTTTACCGTTCAACTTGGACGCTTTGAAGTGGGCTAATGAAACACGAAAGTTGTTGAGCTGCGCTAAGGTTCCCAATCATGTTAAGTTCTACAATATTTATGGGACAAATAACGAAACTCCTCATAGTGTTTGGTACTGCTTTAGCCTTAATAAGTTTATACTCTCAAATTGATTGGAATTCTGAAATATATTATGACATTCAAAACGTATTGATTGGTGAACTCGTACGAAATGCTAATACTCTTTTGCAGTTATGGAAGCAAGGATGCACCTGTATCTGACCTGCAACAGTTACCTGCTCTCCTGGTACAGCTATTAAATGAATCTTAAAATAAATATACACACACTTCTTCAGAACTTCATGTGTTTTTAAATCTGGGTTTCTGTTTAACTATTTAGTATTTGTTTTATGTATTGTATGATATGTTCGTTACATTTGAAACTTAGGTTGTAAGAACTGTTCTAAAATACTGTTTCTGCACGTTAGGCCAAGTACATAAATGTTGATGGTGATGGAACTGTTCCAATGGAATCTGCTAAGGTACTTTGTTTCAAATTTGTTGCATAAATTTTCAAAGTATAATTTTATCTGTATGCTGTTACTACTACTATCCATAATTTTAGCTTATTTTGGAAAACTCACTTTTATGTATAGTGTTGTGACCAATAACATTTATAACTTTGGTTTAGAGAACTCACTTGTTATGTTTACTGTTTAGGACATTTGAGGTATTTTCCTATTTTGCCCCCTTTATCAAATACCAATTCTTATATCTACAACAATGATTGCATAATTTTAAATTGCCTTGTGTGGGTGCAATGAGAAATCATATACACTACGGAAATATTTCAACTGTAATACAAACTATAATCCAGTTCAACTGATCAGAATGGACCAAATTTTTGGGACATCCTCAAATGAAAAGTAGCGGTTACAAAATAGATGGAATAGGATCTTAACTGAACTGATTAAAGATCAGGGGGTGTATTTGGGTAAGGCGATATGCTTTTTGCTTAGCACATAATGATATAATCATCTCTGGCTGGAGTGATGTGCTTTTAAAATTTTCTAAAGAAGACCCTGGAAAATTGTAGCTGCTATATATACGAGTTTCTAAATGTTCTCCACTCCCTTCTTCACTTCTCAATGGCTGCAGGGCAGTACTTTAAATTTCATACATTATTCCCTTTCTTTCCTAACTACAATTAATGTTAAATCATTTTTTTAATTTTTTTTAAAAAAAAACATTATAAACATGGTTGTAAATTCATTCAAAACAATAATTACGCACATGGTTGCGATGACATTTTGAAACTGAACCCGCATTGACTTGGTTTTCTCTATTGACCCTCTTTTACAGGCAGATGGGCTTCAAGCAGAAGCAAGGGTCGGAGTCCCTGGGGATCACCGTGGAATTCTTTGTGATCGTCATGTGTTCAGAATTCTCAAGCACTGGCTGATGGCGGACCATGATCCTTATTACAATCCAGTTAACGATTTTGTAATTCTACCTACCTTGTTTGAAGTAGAAAGTCACAAAGCAAGAAGCGGCTTACAAGTAACTTCTGTTAAAGAGGATTGGGAAATTATTGGGGAAAACCAGGACGACGAAGAACAAGACGATGTAGCTGAGAAAAAGCCGTTGGTGGGTTCAATATCAGTCTCTCGCGTTGGAGGTGATAAATCCTTGCAGGAAGAGGCCTGTGCCACTATTACTGTTCAGCCCCTACACAAGGGTAAGAAGCACGTCGAGTTAAAGGGCATGTCTATCTCAGCAGGTGCTTAGAGAACCTTCACTATCGTTGGACTGTGGTACTGGTCATGGAAAAATAGGCAATCTTCATGTATTGGTCAGTATTGTGGTTCTCTGTATATATAAAAGTCACGTATTATCCATGTATGTATTCTACTCGAACGTGGTTTATGATTATCCTTTGTAAATAGCGTCACTTGTTCACTGCCTTGTATCTATGGTTAACTACTGTCTTGGGGCATTTATTGCGGAACATTTATTTAATGTCGAAATAACATTCAGCACCACCTTTCTTTTGTATTTCCAATCTTACTCCCCATAGTTTTTAATTCTAAAATAATGCCTTTTACGCTTATATGCTGTTTTAATATCAAGTTTTAAAATTAAAGAAAAAATCGTAGAAATTAATGCGCCAATTCCATTCGAGCGTATCTATAGAGAAGCAATCAATCCCCAAGCTTTCCTGTCTAAACTCTAGTTATATCTTCCCTATCATAATTTCTTCTTTCCGAAAGTTTGTAGTTATAAAATGGTAAATCACAGGTCAAGACTTCATTAGAGGAGTAAACCAAGTGTGTTTTGGCTCCTACCAAGTTTACTACAAAAGAAGAAAATTCAGTTGCAGAAATAAGAGCATAGTTATACAGGTTACATACAGTCATGAATGCTGCAACTCAACCTTCCGATCCTTGTCTAATAACTTCTCGAAAAAACAGTGCAGCCACCTTCACCTTCTTTCACTAAAAAGCTTTCTAAGCAAGGTAAGAACTGTGGGAATCCATAACTTCTCTTAATCTTGCCAAGAGGATGATGGATGTAGAATATTCATCCTTCTTGAAATACTCTTAAGCTATATTGTCAGCCGAGTAACTTAACATGGGACAAGTCCTTTGTCCATCATTTGTGAAGTCTTCTTGCATCATCCAACTTGGATTCCCTGTAGAGTCCACTTATCCAAGAATCATAGAACTGTCAGGTGCACAGCCATATTCACCCATTGTCTCGAAAACTTTCATAGCCATGATTGTGTATCTATCTCGACGATTGAGGATCTTGTACTCTTCAAGATGCACATATATGCTTCATCCGAAAACAATAATTTTAATATTCAAAAATCATATGAGAATCTCACAAAAAAATGTTCGAAAATTCACTAGTTATTTGTGGGGTTAAATCCATACGTGCACACTCATAGAGAAAGATATGGGATGTCTTAGTTAATAGCAGTTCCATCATGCAGGTTATTGTAAACTAGTTCATTAAAACAGTTACAAAACTACAATGCTGCATGAAAGCAAGAGTCCACAGAAATAGTCTATGTAGAATACATTTGTTCAACAATGCTATGCTTAAAGCATATTCTTTCTACCTGGGATAATCCAGTGAACTTATCTGAAGCCAAGCAACTGTTCGGGCCAAGGCCATAAATTTATTAGGTCTTGTAGACTTTCCTTATATCTAATACTCACAATCAGGCAAGAATACAATGTTGCAAAGTTCTAAAACCAAAGAACACAGTGCAAGACATAATTTGGGCCTCATTGAAGCTCACTCTGTATATATACCACTCAATAAAAAGGAACAACCTTGTGTGTAAATTCACCTGGCACAGTTTGAGCGTAAATGGATTCCTGGTCTTCCTTTGAAGTTTCCAATTGAACATGCAGTATCATTTCATCTCCATGGTTTATGAGGACATCTCTTTTAGCTGGACACCAGTTCTTGCTCTAAGCCCAAACTAAATCACCAGTCACTGCTCTAAAGTGAAGGTCACAAATTACTTCGTCACTCTTCAATCAAGTCCCCCTGTAACAAATACGATAATGAACAGCTTAATAGAATCCATGGCTCTCCCATGAGTCTTATCAAAAAATGTAATGATGCCAAAATCACCACAATGGAGAAAGAACAGGAAACAATCAATTTTACTCACTCGGGAAAAAGAATAACTAGCTACTCAGCACCATACATAGGTAAAAGAGAGAAAATCATGCTTTGATATTAAGAGGTTAACAAATAGTACCAACAAAAAATTTATAGAAAAATAAACAAAAGCTAACCTGTTCATCATTGTCCTTTCAGAGATATCAGAAATAAGAGCATAGTTATTACTGTCATAACACGCAGTCATGAATGCTGCAAGAGTTACCCGATCCACATTCTTATCCTTATCTAATAATTTATCGAAAAACAGAGCAGCCATACCTACTTTCTTTTCACAAGAAAGCTTTCTAATTAAGGTACAAACTGTGCGAATCCATAGCTTTTTCTCTAATCTTTCTAATAGGATGATGGCTGTAGAATATTCATCCTTCTTGCAATACTCATAAGCTACTGTCAGACGAGTAACTTCACAAGGGGCAAGTCCTTTGTCCATCATTTCTTCGTAAAGTTTTCTGGCCTCATCCAACTTGAATTCCCTGCAGAGTCCACTTATCAAAGCACCATAGGTAAAACTATCAGGTGCACAACCACATTCAACCATCGTCCAGAAAACTTTCATGGCCATGCTTGTGTTTTTATCTCGACAATACCCACATATCATGGCTGTGTAAGTTTGAGTGGTTGGAACCAGGCCAATATTTGAAGCATCCTCAAAAAATTTCTCACTCTCCCTCATTCTTTTTTGCTTGGAAAGTGCTGCAATCAAAGTCGTATAGGTATGCATGTCAGGAGTGATCCCAGCTTTTACCATCTTATTAAGAAGTGCTAAAGCTCGCGTAGTATCCTCCTGCTTGCAGCTCTCAGATATGAGAATGGTATATGTAATTTTATCAGCACAGAGTCCATTTCTACAGCCTCTTTTCAGCAACTTATAAGCCTCATTGGCCCTTCCTCTCTTAAAGAGACCATCAACAATTGCATTATACGTACAAATATTTGGTGCTAAACCATTTGTACTCATTGTGTCCATCATACTGTATGCCCGTTCAAAATTACCCACCTTACAGTACCCATCAACGAGGATAGCATAGGTGTTCTTATTAGGAACCAATCCTTGTTCTTGCATTTTGCTCAACAACATCTCTGCCCGATTCAGCTTTTTCTCTTTGCAGTATCCAGTGATCATTGCCGTATAAGTTTGCACATTGGGTTTGTAATTGTCACTCCTAACAAGTTTCAAGAAAAGCCTAAAGGCCTTATCATTCCATCCCTTCTTACAAAGACCATCTATCAAAGCCGTATGAGTATATACATTAGGCTTCAAACCTTTCCTAACCATCTCCTCCAAAAATTCAAATGCTTGCTTGATACTTCCCCTCTTGCACACCCCGTCAATCAAACAAGTATAATTAATCACATTTGGAGTCAAGCCAATATCAACCATCTTATTAAAGATCCATAATGCTCTGTTCTCACAACCATTTTTGCAGAACATATCGATAATCAAACTACATGTTGCATTGTCCACAAGAAAGCCTCGAGTCAACATCTCTATCAACCACCTATCAGCATCAGAAACTCTGCCCAATCTACAGTAAGCCACAACCATGAACTTAAAACTTAAAGCATCAGGACACACACCCCTGTCACACATTTCATGAAACACATTCTCAGCCATCTCAAGACAGCCCATCTCATTCGCAGTGCTCAGCACACAGTTCAAAGTGTAAGCACTCAAAACCATTCCTTGACTTTGCATTTCGAGAACCATGTTGACAGCCTCCTTCAACATTCCAATCTCCCCAAAATTTCTCAACATACAATGCAATACTTCATGGGTACTCTCGAAGTTGCCATTTTTAACCAAGCACATGGCCGCAACTATGTAGAACCTCATAAAGTGTTTGAATTTCGGGAACCCAATTGCCCAATAAAAGAAACTCAAGGCAACCATAGAACCAGCCTCATCAGCCAATGATGCAACCACAGTTATGGCCTGTTCAGGTGTCAAGAACTCTGAATTTATAGGCAAATTTAAAATAGGAAGTGTCGGATTGAAATATATGGTTTTCTGCTGTCGATTGTAGTATGATTCACAGACCAAAGAACAGACCTTTTCAACAACTGAAGATGGAATGGCGGGGGCGTGGCACAAGGGTGTGAGAGTGGAGCAAGAGTGACAGAATTGAATGGAGAAAAACCCATTGAGAAGCGTTATGGGTGCTATGTGTTGGTGGTGGATTCTCCTTAGGTGAAGAAATACAAGGGACACCATGAGATACGATTTGAGGTTGAGGATATTGAATCAAGTAGACTCTATGATTATATACAGACATAAAGTAAACACAATTTCCAGCAAAATTATGATAAAATAAATAACAAAAATAGTAACCAACAACAAAAAAGTTCAGCACCAGTTTATTCAACAGCGGCAGATCCCTTCTAGAGCACAAAATCTGATAAACGCCAAATTCAATCCATCTTTACCATTAAATACATTGTTAAAACCGTCAATGAATGAATAAAATTGAGATACTTAGACAAAAATAATACTTGATGTTGAAAATTCGAACACGCTGAAAAATATCTAGAGCTCTGATTCCACTGAAGACTCAAAATTTCCTAACATCTTGTTAGAGAAGAGAGACTTTCGTGGGCTATTTTAAAACTTTTCCTTTATGGGCTAAGAGGGGCAGAACATATGTGATGGGCCAAGATTTAAGCCCATATAAACATTAGAATAACTCTATCTTAGCCCACAAACTTAAGCCCATAACCCATTATTTCTTATGCGTTTGTAGTTCAAGGGAAAAATTCACAAGGGAAAATTAGGTGCACTACTCTAAAAAAATAACAAATTGGATTTATACGTTTAAACAAAATAAAGGGCGTGTTCGGTAGAGATTAAAATCGGATTAAAATTGAAAAATTAGCCGTTATTGTTGATTTTTATTAGACGAGTGGGACCCAAAAATGATTATATTTTCAATTTTAATTGGATTTTAAGCCGTACCGAACACGTCCAAAACCACTAACAACAGTAATGGTTACGCCCTAAAACCCACAAAAGCTCCAAAACCAACTGAGAAGGGGCGTGGCACAAGGGTGTGAGATTGGAGCAAGAGTGACAGAATTGAATGGAGAAAAAACCATTGAGAAGCGTTATGGGTGCTATGTGTTTTTGGTGGATTCTCCTTAGGTGAAGAAATACAAGGGACACCATGAGATACGATTTGAGGTTGAGGATATTGAATCAAGTAGACTCTATGATTATATACAGACATAAAGTAAACACATTTTCCAGCAAAATCATGATAAAATAAATAACAAAAACAGTACCCAACAACAAAAAACTTCAGCACCAGTTTATTCAACAGCGGCAGATCCATTCTAGAGCACACAATCTGATAAACGCCAAGTCCAGTCCATCTTTACCATTAAAAACATTGTTAAAACCGTCAATGAATGAATAAAATTGAGATACTAACAAAAATAATACTTGATGGTGAAAATTCGAATACATTGAAAAAATATCTAGAGCTCTGATTCAACTGAAGACTCAAAATTTCCCTAAAATCTTGATAGAGAAGAGAGACTTTCGTGGGCTATTTTGAAACATTTCCTTGCCATAACACATGTGATGGGCCAAGATTTGAGCTCATATAAACATTAGAATAGCTCTATCTTAGCCCACAAACTTAGGCCCATAACCCATTATTTCTTAGGGAAAATTACATAAATCAGGTGTTTAAAGATTAAAATTCAAAAATCAGGAACCAAGTTTCATTATTCAAAAATCAAGTATGAATATAATTATTTACCCCCAATTCAATTTCAAACCCTAACCATTTCCCTTCGTCATTTTCTTTCCACCTCCTCTCTTTTCTCTCTCTAAACGCCGCACTTCTCCTCTTCTCCCATCTTCTCTCGTTACGATAGCCTCATGAGTTGCCCTCCATTTTCTGTTCCAAGTTATATGGCACCTACTGTTTCAGCCAAAGCCAAAGTTCGAGCAAATAGCAATCCGAAGGAGAGAATTCCTAGCACGCCAGGAAATGACTCAAATAGGAGGTTTTCTTTTCCTTTTGACACCAAATATATGTTCTTTCAAGTGGAATAAAGGATCTAACAACGATACAAATTCTCATAAGACGTTGCAAAAACTTCGGTCTGTTGCATCTATAGGGGACTTAAGCATAGATTCAACTGTTTCCATGTCAGCTATAGCAGGAAGAAAGCCATTTAACATATTTGTGTGATTTGATTTTGTATGTTTGTTTACTGTTTGTTAACCTGTGTATTAACTATTTTTTCAGGCTGTTTTTGGTTTTAAATACTTGTGGTGTGTTGTGGGTTCGAATTTGGTTGATGGTGGTGGTGATAGTGTGTGGTTGGATGCGGTGGTGGTTGGTTTGTTGGTGGTGATGTTGGTGGCCGCGGTGGTGATGGCGACGACGGGGTGAGGGTGGTCAAAAGTGGCTGAAGTTGTAGTGCTGGTTATCTGTGACCAAGTATTTAATTGTGACATAAAAATTTGACAATATGTGACTGAAAAATAATCCGTGACCAACAAATTTGAAAATATGTGATCAATAAAATTAACTGTGACCTATAATTTTTTTGAATATGTGATCTCGAAATCATCAGTAACTAATTATTTGATAATATGTGACCAATAAATAAATTGTAACCTATAATTATGTATATGTGATCATTAATTGTATACCTGTGACTATATTATATTTAATTAATAATATATATATCTAAATTTTGAATTTTCAAACTATAAACCAAGTTGTGAATTGGTGTAAACTATACACATGATTTATGATTTTTTTTTCCTTATTTTATTTCAATGTTTTGTTAAAGAATAAGAACATCAAATATACTAATATGTTATTAATTTAAATTGGCATTGGGAGCAAGTTCCCCAATATACATGTATATTTATGTGCCCGGTGTGATGACAATGAAACAAATATTTATGTACCCTAGAGTTAATTTAGGGACGACAGAGAGATAGGATGAGGCTACAATGTCATTTCTATCGTATTTTTTTGAAAAGTAGGGAAGGACAGGGATTTTCAATTTACCTTCCCGTTTAATTAATTGTTTATTTTTAATATCATTATTTTATATTTAAAAAATAATTTAAACTAAAAGAAAAGGCGAAAAAAAATAGATTCAAGGTGGATTAGGAGATTTCAGGGTCGCCATTGCCTCGTTTTTTTAGTAGGATGTCATGCTCAGAGTTACTTCTAACAATGTATGCAAAATAATATTTGTGGAAGAAGTGTAGAACGACAATAACATTAGTTTCGTACTCAACAAATTTACGGATAAAATGGGAACATTAGTCCTCTGACAAGTTCAAAGTGTGAAATAAGGAAGAACTGTCACCTGGTGTACTGAATTTGTTCAGTGTCTCTAGATAGTGTGTGATATGACTTAATGTGTGGTTTCAGTTTGCCTTTCCGCGAGTAAATTTTTGTATTTAAGTTGGTTGTGAATCAATCAAATAGTTGGTACTTGGAAGCTTCCATCTTGTTTGTAATCTCAGATACTGTTGGCAATTATCTTAGCTGAACTCACAATACATCCAATTTCAAAGGCAGTTGAACTTAGCCCCAGTAAGCAGTTTTGGTTCTGTTGTCAGAACAAAACAACAAACTAAGATTATAATTCCAAGAAATTGGTCTCAGCTTTCAAATTGTCAATCAAACTCGAAAATCTTGCCTTCAGTATGTTCTTAAATTCCAGCTAAAGATTTAGCACAATGTCCTAGATGAGGCGGGGATTCATGCCTTATCCTTCTCCCTCACCCCATCCCCAACAAGGTTGCTGCTGCTGCTGCTGCCGCAGCCGCTTGCACCGGTGCCTCCTGCTCCTCCTTTTTCTGTTATTTCCA
Organism: Fraxinus ornus; assembly: GCA_903798235.1. Taxonomy (NCBI): domain Eukaryota; kingdom Viridiplantae; phylum Streptophyta; class Magnoliopsida; order Lamiales; family Oleaceae; genus Fraxinus; species Fraxinus ornus. The sequence continues at coordinate 15,581 of CAIGRF010335391.1, forward strand.
CCTTTCTCCTTTACGTTGCCCCATGATGGCTGGCATCAACTGGATTCTCTTCAACAAAGACCATCACCACTTTTCCCACTTCCCAAAAATCCCACTCCAACAACTATCATCATGCATAACCTCTCAAACTATTAGGAGAGATGCAAACAAATAAACACACGGTGGAATAATTCTTCTCCCAAAAGTAAATAAGTAAAACGTCTTTCCTGACAATTCTATATGATTAACCAATGTTTCCGAACTCAAAATTCGATTTCCACTGTTCAGATTGTAGTCCGGTGTCTTGTGAACTTCTCACCCAAATTTTAGCTCGAT
>CAIGRF010335391.1:17033-32142 GCA_903798235.1 Fraxinus ornus
AAATAATGGATTAATGGAGAATGTGTGGTTAAAAAATAAGGAAATGTTATTGATGTGATGAAAAATATTATTTTATTGAAGAATGTGTGGTTGAAAATAAGTAGAAGAATGAGAATAAGAATTTTAATATGTACCAAACATGGGCTCAAACTGAATCTCAAAAAATAATCTTGTCTGAAAAGTGGCCAAAAAAATTTCAAATCGAATCATGCTAAACCTAAATAAAAGTGTAAAAGAAAATGAAAAAAACGACTATAGTACTCTTTAACCTTATCAAAAAGAGCAAACATGTTTCAAAATTTTGGCTTCATTGTTGCACAATGACATTTGGACAGTAGCTATTTCCAAGTTCTTTAGTTCAACATATGAATTGCAGTTGCCTACTTTTTATAAGTGCTCGAATACTAAAATTTTCCTACTTAAAACATTTAAATATTTATGAAAGAGAAGAAGAAAATAATTTACTATCTCATTTTAGTACAACTAAAAGTATTGAATATGACGATGAATAAGAAGAAAAAAACTAATATCTTTGTATCATATTTTCTTATTTTCATATAATTATTTTTTAATCTTAAAATATGCTTTAAAACTTTTATATATGTGTATGGTATAAAATTACTTTCTAATTTAAAATTATCTCTATTTCAATTTGTATTAATCACCTGAACCGGGTCGGGTCGGGTCTTTAACTATTCAGGTCCAAGGAGCTGAAGTGCGACTTTGTTTCTCGTGAGACTCAGCGTAACGACTTTAGTTCACACCCCAGAAAATGACGCGCAGAGACGACTGTAGTAGAACCAGACAGACCAAATGGATGGATGGAGGGAGTGGATGGGAGTGTGGGTGTTTGTCTCCATGTGTTTCAGATATTTTAATGTAATGTATCTATTGCATGTACTTATCCACTCTAGTTAAGTAAGAGGCAAATTGAGTGGCTCAATTTTCATACGCATTCATGTAAGTTTCATCTTCTTTCTTAATTTCTGCATGCGAGCTCAATATTCAACACCTTCTATATTATCTATTTATCTTCTATATTATAATTAAGACCGAATTTATGTTTTTAGTTACACAGGATTCTTCAAACAGCACAGTTTAATCTGGTTGTCTCTTTATAATAAAAGTTTGATTTCAAGAATTGTTTTTGTGGAGAAATCACCAGAGGAATCTGTTGTGTCTAAGTGACAGTTTCTGTGTGCAAATTTCTTATTGTAGTTCAAGAATAATTCATGGGACTGCACATTAACTCTTGTTATAATATTGAGAAAATGTTAAAAGCTATAGATTGATTTTCATTTCATTTTTATTTTAAGCACTAACCAGAGGAAACTTTGCATTATTTCATCAGGCCAATGCTGAACTTCAGTGGCGGGATTGACTACTTGTTAAGTTCAACCTTTTCTAATGAATTATTTAGGTTGTCTGTCAAAATTCCTGCAATTTGTATATTGGTTGAACGAAGAAGTTTTAATACAGAGTTTAAGTGTAGAGCCAAAGGTGCAAGTGATGAACCTATTGAGAAGTGGAAGCGCGACAGCCTTTTCATTGACAAGCGCGGGAGATTTAGACACTTTAATCACAAGAAAGTCTCAAGAAAAAAGGGTAACACAATGTCTAGTTGATATTTAAATTCTGCGCATTCTAATTCTGTCACTCCAATGCCTAAATGTCATCATGGTACAGGGGGTTCTTTGCGTGGTCAAGGGTGGAAATACGGATCCGGGTTTGTTGATGGAATTTTCCCTGTGCTGAGCCCCATTGCCCAGAAGATTCTAAACTTTGTACAGAAGGAAGTGGATGTAAATAGAATTTGGTCATCTCTTGACAATCTTCCTCTCACTAATACCACTTGGGACGACCTAATTAGTATAGCTGTTCAACTTCGTCTCAATAAACAATGGAGTCCAATCATACTGGTATAGACCTCACATGAATTTTAATTTTCCTCTCGTCTATCTTCTCATTATTTTCTATTGAATGATACTGATAGGGCATGAATGGGTATTTGAGTGTCGATTCCATCAGGCTCAACATTTTTTATGAACATTGCACAACTAGCTTCTGAAATGGATCTTGAAGTAACAACTGTTGGATTTTGTCCCTGCTGGCTATTGGAAAGCTTTCAAATTTGCATAGCACAATGATCTTTCTCCACATATCCCCTGATTTTGGTGATTTGACATAAAAGCATTAATACTTCTTTAAAAAGTGTTGATTAAGCCTCTTTTTCAATATCATGTTTGTCTTCCTAAACGCTTTTATACTAGATTCTGTCTCTGGCCTCTGTACATAAGTAAACATTCTGAATTGTACAAAGATCCTCTCAACCTTTCACCTGACACTCTTCCATCCTTTTTTGGCCTTTCTATTATTGCAATTCGCAGAATCCATCTAAGACAAAAATAACAACTTATATTGCTTTTAGATGAGTCTCAATGCATATTGTATGTGCTAATCTTAAATAATTCCGTAGAGCAAAGGCACTAAACAAAGAAGATATCACTTGAGGAGTAATGTTCAAAGTCAAAAAACCTCTTTAATACCAAATAAAAGGTGAACTAAACACACTCTCTACATGACTACATCTCTTGTATATCCATGATTCACCATCAGGGATAGGAAATTTTTGTTGAATATATACCCATGAGTTACACAGTCAATAACACTGGAAGCACCTTTTCAGATGTGTGAATGGATATTGCACAGAAGCTCCTTCAAGCCAGATGTGATTTGTTACAATATTCTTATAGAGGCTTATGGCCAGAAATTACTCTTCAAAAAAGCAGAATCCACTTATTTTGAACTCCTTGAAGCTCGATGTATCCCTACTGAAGATACTTATGCACTTCTTTTAAAAGCCTACTGTAGATGCGGATTGCTGGAGCAGGCTGAAGCTGTCTTTGCCGAGATGCAGAAGGATGGCCTTCCCCCGAGTATGCTTCCATGAGTTTTCCATAATCCAGTTATATATGAATGGTGAAATGTGATATATTTCATATTGTCATCTTTTATGTTTCATTTAGCTAGTTGATCAATTAAAGTTATGTGCTTGTATAATTTATAAACAGTTATTTCTTGCAACTGAATTCATATTATATAACCTCTAAAGATACTTGCAAACTAACAAGGTGTACAGTACCTTTCCCAACCTTAGGCGGAGCACCTTGCCAAGTCATGTCAAGGGAGTGGTGTCTAGTTGTTAAGTCAATGACATAAGTATGATCTATACATTTTTTTTTTCAACTAGCCTTGTATCCAAGATCTTTTAAGATTCAACATAAACATAATCTATTTAACCTTTTCAGGTACAGTTGTATACAATGCATATATTGATGGCTTAATTAAAGGAAGAAATGGACAAAGAGCTCTCGAGATCTTTCAAAGGATGAAGAGAGAGCAGTGCGAACCAACTGCTGATACTTACACAATGGTGATCAACCTATATGGAAAGGTGATTTAGATACTTTACTTTATATATTTTACTCGTCTTCAGGTGATTCCATCATAAATTATAAAATCTCATTTAAGTATTTATCCATTTAAGTTAAAGAGAATTTAAACATTCTACCAAGTTATTTGTCCAAGTTTTGTAATTGCACATCCTTGGGTCCATTAACTTAAGACTGAAGATCCTTTGATGTTTCAACAGTTTGCAGCCCATATTTGTATAAGCTGTTGGTCCATTGAATACTGCTGCATTTATATAATGACGACAAAATCCATATCCTGTCCAAGATTCAGAATACTCATAATCTTTATTCTTAATTTTATGGTTTTAAATCTTTAGAAGGTAATCGTCTCTCTTTAACCTGTGTCTTCCTTACTATGTAGGAAGGTAAATCCTATATGGCTTTAGAGGCGTTCCATGAAATGCGAAACAAAAAATGTAAACCTAACATTTGTACTTTCACTGCTCTCGTGAATGCATTTGCAAGAGATGGGCTGTGTGAAAAAGCTGAAGAATTCTTCGAACAGCTGCAGGAAGCAGGGCTTGAGCCTGATGTGTATGCCTATAATGCCCTCATGGAAGCCTACAGGTCAATTGACAGAGCAGCTTCAGTCTCTATAGATTTTCTCTAGTCACTTTATCATGCACAGTGTGGGTTCTAAGTTACGTTTTCACTAATTCAAATTAATTAAATTATTCTGGAACATATTTAACTATATAATGTCTTTGTTACTATGAGTCTTAAGAATACTCATTCTTTCAGACCAAAGAATGCGATATGGCATCTTGAAGATGTTTTAGGATAATTGAATTTAGGCTTTTCGGGATGCCAAGATAACTATCCTTTTGTTTGAGTTGGTTTGTTCCAAGCATCTTCAGACTTGGTTTATAATAGGCATCTTGAAGATGTATTAGGATAATTAAATTTACTTTGAGGTGGGTAAAAATGTCCAAAGTTTGACTTGCTTCACCTAACAGTCGGGCAGGTGTTCCAAGTGGAGCTGCAGAAATCTTTTCTCTCATGCAGCATATGGGTTGTGAACCAGACAGAGCATCTTATAACATCATGGTGGATGCCTACGGAAGAGCAGGTCTCCATGAAGGTAACTTACCTCTCTTGGAATCCAATTTACAGTAATTTTCTTAAGGAATGCTGAATTATTAGTAGAAAGATACTTGAGTCGGAAAATAGTTTTTGTGTCTTAATACTGAATTCTCAAACCATGTCAAATACATTTATGTTTGAACTCTTGGCTGTATATATGTTAATTCAGTAAAAGAATGATAATAAATAGTCTTGAGCCTTTAAGGTATTCTATTTGATTTGATTTTAATGCTCTCTATGCTACACAATTTACCTGCATGTTTCCTAGCTTCAAACCCTTGTGTATCAGCCTTTAAATGTGGCTTTTTACTAAACCAATTTCTCCCATATTAATGCCTTAGCTATTATGTGGCATTTTTTCCCGTTTACTTCAAATGGGGATATCCTTGTTTCTTATTTTTATTCATTCTAAAATGCCCACACAGTAGCGAAGTCATCCTCATTTCTGCAGAAAGCATAAATAGCCTATTAACTGCTCCTTAATACTACCTTTTAACTTGGTAGCTGTCTTTTAACTGCATAGCAACTGAAACTCTTCTCCATTTCATCAAACCAGTTCTAATCACATGCATTAGGTGCTCTTCAAGTGGAAGTGATAATATGGAGGATGAATTAGGGGAATGATGATTTAGAAGGTTCTGGCATGCATATGTGGTGGAAAAACACTCCACATCATAAAAGCCATGTGATCCCAGAATGATAGGTTAGAAAAGTGAGGGACCAAAAATGTCAAGAACTGAGGTGGTTGCAATAATATGAATTTTATTGGATCTTTTGGTACTTGTTGGAAATAAATAGTGGTGAAAAAAACTCATGTAGTCGACCCAAAATTTTGTGAGAATCAGACTTGTTTCTCTACAAACATGAATATGAAAATTTTATTAGTGCTGAACTTCGTTAATCCTTTCACTATTATACTTATCTTGATTAGAACTTTTTTCATTTGTGTTTTAGATGCACAGTCTGTCTTTGATGAAATGCAGCGACTTGGAATAGAACCAACTATGAAATCCTACATGGTACTTTTATCAGCCCACTCAAGAATTGGAAACGTGCTAAAATGCGAAGAAATTGTGAACCATATGCATGAATTGGGACTCAAACCTGACACTTTTGTCCTGAATAGCATGATGAACTTGTACGGTAGAATAGGCCAGTTTGAGAAAATGGAAGAAGTTTTAACTGCTGTGGAAAGTGGACCATATGAAGCTGACATAAGTACATATAATATCTTGATCAATATGTATGGACGAGCAGGATTTTTAGAGAAAATGGAAGAGCTATTCACTTCACTTTCTGCCAAGAAATTGAAACCCGATGTGGTGACTTGGACGTCTCGACTTGGAGCCTACTCTAGAAAGAAACAGTACAAAAGATGCATAGAAATTTTTGAAGAGATGATTGATAATGGTTGTTATCCAGATGGAGGAACTGCCAAAGTGCTACTCTCTTCTTGCTCCAGTGAAGATCAGATTGAGCAAGTTTCGACTGTAATTAGAACGATGCACAAAGATTTGGGGACAGTGTTGCAGGTTTGAGACCAACTCCATCTACGAAGGATTCCACTCGTGGCATGTTTGGTATGTGGGAATACGTTGGACTGAATATGATTAAAGAAGACAAAAAACTGAAATATTATCGGTTATACTATACTGTTGAATATTCTGCATGAAACACGCCTTGGTATGGCTTATGGAACCATATTAGGTAAGAAGCAATACTCATGCAGGGCAGCAAGGATCTTTGATTGCATGATGCAGATATTGTACCATCAATAAGAAATTTTCTTGTCAAGTCTTAATGCTCATTTCAGAACTATCCCCCATGGGATCTTCATTTTATACTCAATTATGTAAATTTAAATTATTTTATTAAAATTAATTATTTTTTTATCTATCCACATAGAGTTAGAAATATTCTTATAATGGTTACTTTAGAAAAAGAAAATACTCCAATATAAAATTGCTTAGCCTCACCAACTTCTATTGTATTGGTTTGTTGACATAGCAACCCACCACCTTCCTTATTTTATTTTAGTGAATAGTTATTTGCCTTATTCGAGGATGTCATTATTGCAATGATCTTCCTTATCTACCCTGTAATTTTTTATGTAGACTAGTGGCACCCCAGTGTTTCAAGGTTCACACATATGCCTACCATATTTGTGGAAATTTTATTTTATTTTTCTACCAACCGTAATTTTCAACTTAATTGCACTTAGAGGGTAGATATAAACGTTATTGGTTTCAAGTCGTGTTACAGTAACATTTTATTATTGATTTTGGAAATTCATATGTGTCTTCAAGTTATACTGTTCGAACAAGCATACGTGAAATCTCGATTATTTTGTTATTCTTCTTGTCTAATAAAAAGAAATGAAAAAAAATGCAACATGAGTAAGAATCCTTCCAACCACGCAATATTTTTGGATAAGAATTAGCATGTACGGTTAAAATTGAATTAAAAAATTGATAAAATTTTAGAAAAGTCTTACCAAACAAGCACTAAAAATAATCTTTGATCTTAACCAAACATGGTGTATAGTTTTATTCATATGGGGTTTACACAATATTTCCAAAATTATTGGGCATACAAGTCTCATTCTGTAGAGTTGTGTACTTGTATATGTGGAGTTAATTGTCTCAATAATCACCCAACTTATATCATGGTCACGATTTACTCACTAAACTTCAAAATGCTTCACAACACTCACTGAATTTTGTTCGTTTGCACCCCATCCATCACCTTTAAAAATTTGTTACGTTATTCGTTGATGTGACTAACGAAAATCTGACGTGACAAGTTACGGTTGTTAAAAAAATTACAACTCAACCAAATCATTGTTTCATTACTCATTCAACTAACACTTGGTCACATTTTACTCATCGAACTTCAAAATGCTTCCAGTCAATCATTTTTGAAATGTTGCACTCCATTCATCATATGTCATATTTCTTTTCCTTAATTGCTAATGTTCGCACAAAAATTTCACGTGATAAGTTACAAATGTTAAAAAAAATTAAAACTCTACAAAATTATCAACTCACCAAAATCATCTGAAACGTGACTTTCACGACGACCCCCACAAACTTCTTTAGAACCCAATAAAGCATCCCTAATGATTGTTTTAGAATATCAATTTTCTAATTCAAACGTTTACTGTGCAAAAAATATGTTTCAATTTGAGGCTGAAAATCTGAAGCATAATTTTTTGTTGGAAATTGATTTTTGAAAATACTTTGTTTATATTTCAACCATTTGACTTCTAGTTGCATCTAATTGATTCCCGAACTTTAGATTTATTTGAACTTTAGATTTCAATCATCGTTTTATATTTTGAATCAACTATTGGATATTTGAACTTTGATTCCCGAACTTAGATTTATTTGCAATTTCACCATTTCTCCTTCATTGTCTCCGATTTTGTCAATTTCATTGATCTTTACCAAGCAAACACAATATACATAGAATTGAGCCATAATTCATTAAAATATCCAACAAATACTCTAATTTGAAGGCTTAAGTAAGTGTAAAAATGCACTTATCACTAGGGTTTTTTTAGGGTTGAAATTGGAGACGTTTTATTGGATTTTAACGAAGTTTATGCGGGGGGTAGAAGTCGCGTTTCACATATGAAATTTTTTGTGAGTTGATAGTTTGGCTAAATTGTAATTATTTTGATGATTGTAACTTACCCACAGAATTTTCGTATAATAAATTAACAATGAAGTGAAAAAAATATGGCGGATGATGAATAGAGTGCAACATCCAAAGATGAGTGACAATTGTGAAGCATTTTGAAGTTCGATGAATTAATTGTGACCAAGTGTAAGTGGGATGAGTAATGAAATAATGGTTTAGTTGAGTTGTAATTTTTTTAACGGCCGTAACTTGGCACATCAGATTTCAGTTAGCTTTGTTAGCGAATAATGTAACGAATTTTTAAAGGCGATTGATGGAATGCATACGAACAAAGTTCAGTGAGCAATGTGAAGCACTTTGAAGTTCAATGAGTAAATTGTGACCGTGGTATAAGTTGGGTGATTATTAAAACAATTAATTCTTATATGTGATTGAAAAAGAAATAAAAAGTTTTAAATTTACGTTTAATATTATTTTATTGAAAAATGTGTAAGTAATAAGAAAAAAGAGAAGAAATAAATTAATTAATTTAATGGAGCCAAATTTTAGAGGTATCAATACGGGTGGTCCGGGCCGGGTTGGCACGCCAACATATGAGCCCGATAACGGCCCGTCTGAAAAAAAGTCCGCCCACTACGGGTTCCGGATCGGTTCCGGGTCGGCCCACAATTTTGGACTACAATCCAAGCCCGTCCGCTGACCTATCGGGTCGAGTCCATGTAGGTCACGGGTCGCGATTTGTTCCGGTTTGACCCGTATGATTGTATAAATAAAATTATAAAAATATACAATTTTTCATATTTATAAAAAAAAAAATTTTTTTTTTTAAAAATATAAACTAAGAATTGAACAAAATGATAAATTCATATTTATACCAAGAAATGTTTACATAGAATTCAAATTTAATATTACATTAATTATTTATAACTTTGCAAAGTTAAATTTAACTTAAACAAATAACAACTAAATGCATTTCTAATTACTATTATCAGATATTTATAGCATAATTACATCCAAACTAGGTTGATACCTACTTTTACTATAATTTATAGTTTAAGTACATCCCAATTAGGTTGGCACATACTTAACTATAATATTTTTTTTACGGGCCGCGGTGCAACCCGCGAAGCCCGCGGGTCACACCTCCTTGACCCGTGAACCAACCGCTCGAGTCACGGGTCGGCCCGCGATCCCGGATCGATCCGGGCCGATTTTTACGGGTCTGGTCGGTTTGCCCGTCTTGACACCTCTAAGCCAAATAGGGGCTAAGCACAAAGCTCTACATTTTTTTAGAAGTGTGTGCGCGCCACTTCATCAAACTTGAAAGAGTGCAAAGTGTTTTGGTTCGATTCTGTTCTGTTCTGTTCTGTAAAGCATGGCCTCAAAATTGTAGGCATCAAGGGCTGCTTCATACCTCAGGATCTCTCTTTTCCATAGAGGCTTTGCCACTGGTACACACAGTCGTCTTTCCATTACTTTCTCTGTTCGGTTATACGATTTTCTTGATGACTTTTCGTTATAATGAACCTCATCAATGTACCTCATTATTGTATTTCCTGTACGAAAAGTGTGTGATCTGGGCTTCTTTTCAATTAAGATCTGATTTTTATGACGTGGGTTACTGGATTCTGCTTTTTGTTTCACCGGGTCAATGAATGATCATTTATGTTTTTGCAATTTATAGATCAATTTTCGTGTGGTTAAATATAAGATGGGTTATAAAAGCCAGTAAAATGCTGCATTGAAGCAGAATGGGTTGATATGAACTGATTTTTTATTAATCCCAAGTAGTTGGAAATACGGAGAAGGTCGTAATTTTTGAATCTCAAGTAGTTGAATACATATGAATTTGATATTGTTCTGTGTTGAATACTTGAATTTTCCACTTAATTTGGGGACGTATAATTGCCACTCAGGCAACTATTCCTTTATAAAAATAAGCTAGCTTGTTGAGAATATTTTGATTATTTATGTTTAGCATTCAGTTTGTTGATATTTTTGGCTGTGTGTAATTGCAATATTTGCATCATAAAGTATTCACTTATGCGGCACATTAATACACTTCAACATATAAATCTGCAAATAGAGAATCTTTCATACAACGAAGCTGATGTTGATAGAGACCTGGTTTGATTTATCATGGACCTAGCTTGAAGATTCTCACACTAAAAGAAACGTTAGAAAGAATATGATGTTGACGTTTTACGGTTTTGTTATTGGGTTTTATGTTTAAATAAACAAAATTTATGACCTTGTCCATCGATATACAATCTTGCCAAAATATTTCCTCTCGAACTTATTGCACTTATCAAGGATTTCAGGTATGCCAACACTCATGAATGGGTGAAAGTTGATGGTAGTTCAGCTACTGTTGGAATAACCGATCATGCTCAAGATCACTTGGGCGATGTTGTGTACGTTGAACAGTATCATGCTCAGTATCATTCAATAGAGTAATGAAGGCATGTACTAAGTGCTCTCTTCAAGTCAAGGAACTTATACCGAAGAGCACTCTCATATGATGATACAATTGATATTCGGCGAACGAATTATTCAAAGTTCGATATATATATATATATAAACTGGTTTTTAACCCTACGTTGCAAGTTAGGTGCTCTCTGACTTCCACTGCGAATGCCATTGTCACATCTACAAAGTCAATATTTTTGTTAATTTAGCAAGAAGAGGTAGACGAAGTTCGATGACCAAATTAAAGATACGAAGATCTAATTGTTACTTGAGTTGTGGATCATTTCGGGTTTCACTTCAGAATGCTGTCTCAGTTGTTGTGGGCGAGGTTGAATGCTCGGAATATATTTGTCGATATATCTTTAAAAAGCATCTATATCTAATAATTATGTACTTCATAATTTTCAATAGATTATAAGTTCCAGATGTTTACATTTTTTAACTCAACCTCAGCAATAAACTAACATAGTGCATACCACGGTCATGAAAAAGTGTTTTGTCAAAATCGAATAAGAACATTTTCTTTATGCTTCGAGCTATCGTCCATCAAGTTCAACATTTGTTGGTTTTCACGGTTATCCATGTCCTATTCAAATAGTCGAGTATATATTCAAAATCAGTATTATCAAAATCACACCTCTAATCACTAAAACACATCTCGCGCATCCGCATTTTCTCAATGATGTCATCGAATAACACTACGTACATTTTAGCTATCAATATAATCTACTTAATTTAATTTTAAATGATGAACTCTATAGAGCTGTGATGAAAATCAATTATTGATCAACACTTTCACTATTGGGCAATAAACCTATGCAGTAGTCTATGTACAAGCATAGCTGCCTACATTACTCACATAATGATGCAGGCTTAATGTCAAAGCTAAGTATGTTCTCCACTTTTAGACTCCACCACCACCCTTCTAAAATACGCACCGTCACCCATTAGCGGCTCCGCCTGTCACCCACGTTACACGTGGTGCATTAACTATTTATTACATCATATATTTAATAAATTAAAAATGGAAAATTTTCACTTTTCGTCCTCACATTTGCAAAATGTAACAAAATTTACCCTCAACCTTTTTTTGCATGATCCATCTCCAACTTTTGATTATGGAAGAAAACTAGTCCTTCCCTCCATTGTGATCAGTAAATGACGGATTGTCCTTCTCATTAAATAAACAAAAATAAAAGAAAACAGTAAAAATAAATAAAAGAGATAAATTGCAAATGCAATCCCATAATTTTTCATAAAGAACAAATAAATCTCACTTAAAATAATTAGTCTCTATTTGATTGTCAGTATAGAAAAATAATGTTTTGAATAGTAATTTTCAAGAGAATGTGTGATTAAAAAATAGAAAAAAAATTTGAATTTACGTGTAAAATATTTTACTGTATGAATGTATGGTTAAAAATGAACATGCAAAAAAAATTTTTCAAAGAAAATATTATCAAATGGGGGCTACGCCGCTACATTTTAATTTAATGCAATTTTCTTTCTTCTTTTTCAACAACATATTTTTCAATAAGATATTTTGCGCGTAAATTTAAAACTTTTTCTTATTTTTTAATTACATATTTTTCAAAAATTATTATTTCAAAATATATTTTTTTTTTTCTAAAATTTCATTAAAATATAGTCCAGACAAGGGCTTAGGAAGCAATAACTTCCTAGCCAATATACTAACTAAACACCACGTGCAAGCCCTGTTTGGCCACGCGTTGGAGTGGATTAGAATGTTTGGGTGAGATGGAGACTTGGAGTTGGTGTTGATGGGGATGAGTGGATGTGTGAGCTTGGGAAAGATGAAATTTTTCTAATTCTTTTATTTTTTTTGTTAACATAAATTTAAGATTATTGTTTTTATTCAGCCCGTTTGGTCCCGTTAAGTTTTAATACATTTTTCTTTCTTCTCTTTTCGATCATACATTTTTTAATAAAATAATATTATAAATAAATTAATAACTTTTTTTTTTAACCACACAATCTTCCAAAAATTATTTTTCAAAATACATTATTTTCAAAAATTTCATTATTATGGGAGCCAAACGAAGGCTCGATATTTTTACAAAATATGTGTACTAATCAATCGAGTATCTTCTAACAGAAGTTTAGCTAGTATATTGGCTAGAAAGTTAAAATTAACTTTTGGCTTAAGTTGGAACTTGAGCAACAAACATAAATGCAATTAAGTAGCTCAACGATGTTGCTATTTGGATTATGAAATCTTAGCTATTATTATATTGGATTGATTAAATATTATCCCAATATGTAATGAGAATCACCTTTAAAGTAATCAACTGCAACACAATAATGAAGTGGTTTATTGATATTTTATAAACGGGTTTTCCTATTTGTACATAAAATATGTACATAAGCGGTTACCGAAAATGATGTGGAAGGAAAAGATTGGACGGAAAAAATTGATTGTATTTTAAACTGACAAATGATAAAGTGTCACGTGACATTATGTAATCTCTTATATAAATCTTGATGTACACGTAGCAAAATCCTTTATAAACATAAATATTATACATGGAAAATTTAAGAAACAAACTCCAGGGACTAATACGTGAGGAAATATTGTAGTAGAGCCTTTTAGTGTAAATCAGGCAGAACTTGAGGGGGTTTTTTTTTTTTTTTTTTTNTGGGAAAATTGCACTAATGGTCACCAAGTTCTTGTTTGAATAGTATGTTTGTCCCCAAACGTTGAAATGGATCAAGTTTTCTTTTCTTAGGCTCCGTTGATACACTTTATTTTCTAAGGATTTCCATTCTCCAACTTTTGTAGCGTTTGATAGGTAAAATTTTCTCGGGAAAATATTTTCCAACTTTCCAAATTTTTCACCTTTTTGAGGAAAACAAATTCTTGATATTTTGATTGGTAAATATTTTCTAGATTTTTTTTAGCAATTGGAAAAAATTCTAGACACCGATAAAAAATTTATCACTTTTATTGATAATTTCCATACAAAAAAAGTCAAATAAACTGTATTCGGTATGATAATTTCTTTTTTCAAATTTTTTTGTATAGAAATTGTCAATAAAAGTGGTCAAATAAACTGTATTCGGTATGATAATTTCTTTTTTCAATTTTTTTTTTTTTACAATTGGAACAAATTTTAGACTCAATGGTAGAAAAAATTATCACTTTAATGGACCGTTTTCATAAAAAAAGAAGTCAAACGGACACCAAACTTTCAACATTTTTCATGAAAAATTATACTAATCAAACAAAATTAATTACAATTCCCAATAAAACAATTTCTAGGCAAACCAATTCTCTATAAAACATTTTCTTTCCAACCATTTTCCACATCCGCGATCAAACAAACCCTTCTCGTCCCCTAAGATTAAAAAAAAATACAAATAGTTTAGGGATAGCTACACGACAGGAAGCCCTGCTTGTCCCCTAGGATTAAAATATCCTTATTATCATGCACCCATTTTTTCCTCTACTTATTTATTTTTATTTAAGTAAGATTTAAATTTAAAAACATAAAATAAAATAAGATTTTTTTTAAAAAAGTCATGAAGGTTAGCATGTTCCCTCATTCGTGAGTCACACATCTTGTCATCCCTAGCTGAGACATGTTTGTACTAGATGCTTGACCCACATGGTATTCGATTTGATCAATTTAACAATGAAACAATATTTTCAAATCATTTTGGATTGATACTAGTCTAATTTACATAGATTAAAAAAGTGTAGATAAGGAATTTGTTGGAACGAAAAATGTTTGGCAGAGCAATGTCGTGGTGGTAGAAGCTTCACGGGTCGTGAACTTCAGATTTTGAGGGTTCATGTCATTGGTGAGTTGTTAAGCAATTATAATAAATTTTATGTATCAATTTTCTCATTTCGAAAAATTAAGTACCTACTTGCTAATTGGGCAATAGGTCAGGTATATCTTACGAGTTACATAAATTATCTGGGTTAAATCCGCGTCAATATGACTATCTAATTTGATTTTATTTTATCATGACCACTCAACTTTATATTTAATGCTATCATGGTCACCCAATTTGAATTTATTTCACCATCACCAATCAATTTCATATCATATAACGTTTCACTGTGCGCATCCAACTTGTTTTTACCCTTTTAACTCAGTCCTCGTTTGATACACATTAAATTTTTAATTTTCACTCTTCTACTTATTTTCAACCACACATTCTTCAATAAAATAATTTTTCCCATCACATCAATAATTTTTCCTTCTTTTTTAACCACACATCTTTCTTCAATCTACTATTCCAGAATGCATTCTTCCAAAATAATATGGCTCAAACACACCATAATCTTAAAATAAGTTTTTAAAATAAGTTTTTATTTTATTTTATTTTTTAAGGAATGAGTTTTTTAAATAAGTTTTATTTTATTTTAAAAATATTTTTTGAAAATAAGTTTTTATTTGATTTTTTTTAAAAAA
>CAIGRF010335391.1:33977-50085 GCA_903798235.1 Fraxinus ornus
TAAATATAAAATATGGTGGCTATTAGTTAATTTAATCCTAAATTATCTACTCCATAAAATAAAACAAAAAAATAAAAAAATAAAAAAATGAAAAAAAAAGGGAAAGAAAAAGAAAAAGAAAATCGAGTGACACGGAGATCGTGCGTGCTGGTAGTGATGAAATGTTATATGAAATTAAGTAGTCATAGTGAAATAAAATTAGATTGGATGATTATGGTGACATTAAGTATAAAATTGGACGATTACGATGAAACAAAATCAAATTAAGTGATATGATAACAATAAATATAAAATATGGTGGCTATTAGTTAATTTAATCCTAAATTATCTACTCCATAAATTAAAACAAAAAAATAAAAAAATAAAAAAAAAGGGAAAGAAAAAGAAAAATAAAATCGAGTGACACGGAGATCGTGCGTGCTGGTTTTCCCCTCTCTCTCTCTCTCCCTCTCTCTCTCTACATCTCTACATACAGAGAGCGAAAGAAAACCATAAAGCTAACAAATCGTCAACTCCGTAATGTAAATCAAACGAAGAAATACTTGAACTCCATACATACATCCCCCAAACCCTTTCCTCTCTCACTAAAACCACTGGATTTTGGAAGTTTTACTGTACTATTATTACCAGTTAGTAGTGCTCAGATCTGAAGTTGAAGCTCTTGACTCAATCTCGTTCCTGTTCTAACTACTCCCATACTTCCACATTGCACTTCTGTACGGTAATTGCTCTCAATTTGTTGAAATTTTGTTAATATATACTTCGGAAAGGCTGATCTTTTTATTTTTGGAAAAAATTTCGTGCTCTATTTTTGCTTGTTCTAGCAAAATGAAATTCAACTGAGAATTATGAATTATAATTGATTACCTAAAAGTTCAAATATTTAGAAAATTTGCAACTGAGAAATGCTTTGCTTTTTTAAAATTTAATAGTTTCTTAGCTTATTCTCTGTTCTTTTATTGTTATTTGTTCTCTGAGGGAAGGATTTTTGTTTGAGCGAAAAGAATTTAGGGGCTTATGTTTGCTTTTAGTTTTAGTTTTCTGTGAATATGTGAGTTTTGGGAAAAAGTCATGGGATTTTGTGTTTGAGGTTTGGTGAAGTTTTTTAGAACTCTCAAGTATTTATACATTGGTTGGAACTCAGAAAATAGGTATTATTGGGAGTGAAGCATTATAGTTGTACAGAAATGGCAAAATCTAGGACGCACTTTGCAGCGCAAGACGTGTTATCATCATCTCCCACAGCAATAAGGTCAAAGGAATGGGAGGGTCCAGCCAGGTGGAACGAGTACTTAGGTCCAGAAATGGCCCCTAGATTAAATGGTGGAACTGATAGTGCTACAAGCCAGAGCTCAAGCGGGTCATCACAGAAGGGTTTGAACATGCAATGGGTGTACCAGCTCACGCAAGTAGCCGAAGGACTGATGGTGAAAATGTATAGACTAAATCAAATTTTGGATTACCCTGATTTAGTCAGTCATATCTACTCGGAAGCATTTTGGAAATCAGGCGTGTTCCCTAACCATCCCAAAATTTGTATATTACTTACGAAGAAGTTTCCTGAACACCACAGCAAGTTACAGCTGGAACGGGTGAAGTTTTAGAATTCTTTTGGATTTATTAGTTTATTATTTTGCATTTACATTAGCTGTAATTGAGTAATACTGGTTTATGTTATTGACGATGGAAGTGATCCTGTAGGTTGATAAGTTTGCTTTGGATGCTATGACTGATAGTGCAGAAGTTTATATACAAAGCTTGGAACCATGGATTCAGGTGAGAGTCGCTTATCTGTTGTCATGCTTTCCATGATTGTAATAGTTCTTTCTAATAACGATACCACATTTTTGAGCTGGTATTTGTCTTGATTGATTATTGGGAATGCTTAGTTTGTTATTGTTATTGTATTTGTGGCGATCTTTGGTGGGCCGCATATTACATTGTGTTAAAAATTGTAAATTTACCTGCTCCGTAATCTACATTAATCCGACCTTTATGTCTGACGCTTGTCTTCACTCCGACACATCTTGCATAAATGTCCACATTAGAAAGTAACTGATGACTTCAATTCAATATACTTTTTCTTTTACTATCTACGATTTTCTGGAGTTGGAAAAACTTGGAGACTAGGGTTGAATCAGAAATGAAAACAATCAATAATCACATCCACATCTGCATGCACATCAACCACTACAACAAACAGTAAAAATATAAAGAAATAAATAGTTAGAAGAGGCTCATGGTTAAAGATGACATGAGGTCTGTTGTGCTTCAAAAAAAAGTCTGGATGATGCAATTTATATGAACTGGTTTAAAAAACGAGATGAAATAAGGTGCATCTACTGTTGCACAGTCAAAGTAAGATACTGTTTCACAATCAAAGTGAGAAATCGTATATTTTACTGGCTATTCTCCTGTACCTTGTATTTTCGTATCAATATTGTGATGCATCTACTATCTTTATCATAACTTGTTAAAACTGACTCTATTGTCTTGACAGCTGCTCCTTGACCTGATGGCATTTCGAGAACAAGCTTTGCGGCTCATATTGGATTTAAGCAGTACTGTTATTACCTTGCTGGTGAGGGATGATTGCAATTTGCAAGTTTATGAATTCGTGGAAAATCTAGAGATGAATTGTTACCATTTATAAAAATTTGGGAATGACTTGGACTTTTTGGTTTGATATGCGCTTAGTCCAGTGAAATCCAAGAGTGATATTATTTAAATTTTGTTTTTACGATCATTCTGATGCATGCATTAGTGAATAATGTCATCGAACAAAAAAACTATTGTCACTAGCATTATTGAAATTATCAACAATGAGCAATGTTATAATCATCACATGGTATTTTTGACGCTTTGGTCACTTTCTTGCAGCCCCACCAAAATTCTCTCATACTACAAGCCTTTATGGACCTCTTTTGCTCCTTTGTTCGTGTTAATCTATTTTCTGAGAAGGCAAGCCTGCATTTATGTATTTCTCCCTTACTGTTTTTTGTCCCTAGCTGGATACTCCTGTTGATTTTATTGCTCTTGTATGCATGAAATCATGCAATATGCATTCATGATGCAATGTGGACGCCTAAGTATTACTTGACTCTACACTGTTGTCACAGGTACCAAGAAAAATGATGTTGCAAACATACAATCTTTTGCATTCTATGGCAAGAAATGACCGAGATTGTGATTTTTACCACCGGTAAGATCGTATATACTCGTTAGAGTTGTAAACCTCAGTGGGCCTGTCATAAGTTTTGAACCTAATCTCTCTGTGATTTTAGAACCTTTCATTTGATGGCGTTGTGCACAATGATGATAAATATATATACTAAAGATAAATTAAGATGATCTGACAATGTAATTTGTGACATTTATGTTTACTCTGACTAATGTATTCCTGATGGCTTAGACAAGGAAAGTCATTTTTAACTTCTTTGCCAGAAGTAACAGTAATGCCAGAGGAAATGATATGCTTCATAACTGAGTGCACTATCCTGCTTTCAGAGAGATGACACACTTAAGGAACCAACTATTTGTCTTAGTTGAGGCACTATCAACTTAATGTCGAGATGAAAGAGGATTCACATGTCAACTTTTGGGGTTAAAAATGAGTTTAATCGTTAAAAGAAAATGAATTAGTATTAGGATTATGAGAAGCACAATGATATGGATTCTGGGCCACTAAGTTATTAAATGATTGGGAAATTGACAAAGAGCGCTTAGATGTATGGAAGTAGATTGGTGTTTCTCCTCTTAATGAAGGGTACGTTTGTAATAAATTATGCACGTTTGTGGTCAATCTATATGTCAAATCTGTAGTGTAAAAAATATTGCATTTTACTTGCTAACTGTTCCATCTTTCTTGATAACAGATTAATTCAATTCGTTGATTCCTATGATCCACCATTAAAGGGATTACAGGAAGATCTTAATTTTGTCAGCCCTCGAATTGGAGAGGTATTACGTCTTGTCTATTTTACTAACATGATTTCACAGTGAAGTCGATTATTTTTCCTTTCACATTTTTTCCAGTACACCTTTGCTGCCGAGCGCTTAATTCGCATCATAAACAGTTGCATGCATAATGAAATCCCTGCATTGAAGTTACTGGTGCTAAATGCTACACAATGCTTGAAAAAAGTGGCATAAGATCACGTTTTCTCATTATGATGATATTGCGCTTGTTTGCCTTTCGCTATATTCTCTTAAATTTAAAGGTCAAAGTCAAACTTTAATTTTCAACACACATTTCGTAGGACCTACAACTACTACCCACTTATCCATCACTCATTTCTATCAAATTGAAATTTCAGCTACTTATAATAAAACCCAAACATGAATATTGTTTCATCCTCATGTAACATGTTATTATCTACCCTTTGTTAGTGTTGTTGCTCTATAGTTTTTTAATGCTTTCTCTCTTTTATGTTTTCTGTCAAAAGAAAGAATTAGGCAAGCAACTAGTTTATTCTCACATCCTTATGTCAGGTATTGGAGGCTGTGGGTCCTGTTGTATTTTTATCTACCGATACAAGGAAGCTAAGAAATGAGGGTTTTCTGAGCCCCTTTCATCCTCGATATCCTGACATACTAACCAACTCCGCACATCCAATGGTAAATTGTTTTCTTTCTTTTTTTATTTTTAAGTTGATAAATCTAACCTAATAATTACTGACCTAAGACAAACTCTTTCTCTGTGAAGGAAGTTATTTCAGTCATTTTTCTCTCTTCCCGTCGTTATTTTAGATTTACTTTTTCCACCTCATTTGCAGAGGGCTCAAGACTTGGCAAATGTTACTTGCTATAGAGAATGGGTGTTATTTGGATATCTTGTGTGCCCTGATGAGCTTCTTAGGGTCACAAGCATCGACATTGCTTTGGTATATTGCAGGCCATCCTATTTTTCTTCTGTTTCCATAACAATTTGAAATTTTACATTTGACTATGTTGGCAAATATACATCACAAAAAAGAACATTTTATTGAATTGAATAGTGGTGCATAATATAAATTTCCTTGGAGCTGCAATATATTGGTTTACATATTTAGGAAAATAGGACAGAATAAGATGTATGCACTTGAGAATTTGGGCCTGGGGTGGGTGAAATTGAATAATCATTTTCTAGTTGATATAATATTTTTCTGCCTGCTTGGCTATATATCTATTTACCACTAATGAATTCCAATACTTCTTTCTTGGAATGCCTTTCAGGTTGTGCTGAAGGAAAACCTAGTTCTTACATTATTTAGGGATGAGGTGAGTTATTAATGTCAGTCATTCTAAATGAAACTTGCGTTTCTTCATTTTCTTTTGGCACATTCATTTTATTGCAAAAAGGGAAATAGTGAATATCTTAAATGTCCGAAAAGTATATAGATCTCTCAGAAATTGACTGAATTTTGTTGGTACCCACTACCCACTGTCTAAATTTTCGAAAAGTTTGTCTAATTATCTAAACAGGCATGGTGAGATGGAAGTTAGACAACGTGAATAGCAAGAAGCTAAGCCTGATGCTCAATAAATGCTGAATTCTCAATAAATGTTTCTAAAGAAAAGTAACTTGAACTTTCAAATAGGACTCCTGACCTCTTCTGTAGTTACATTGCATTCGAATGGCTTCTTACCATCAATTCTGGTATGTCTAGATCTTCAGCTAGCCAATGCTGTTCCCTGCAGTCCTTTGTATAAAATGCAGAATCCACTCCAAGAAGGAACTCTATAGCGTGGCAATCAATAAGTTCTGTGTTACACAACCTTACCCTTGTACTGACTTACCCGGCGGCAGGGCTAAGAGAGGATGATTAAATACTTTAATGCATATTGAACCAATATTTTTTGACGGAAACCAAAGACCTGGAACTGCAGGCTCTTATAATTAACCAATGTACAGAAAAGTTTAAAACTCTATGATAACAATTCTTGTACATTAATATATGACTTCAATTATCCATTATACGTAATATAATAAATATAATAAAGATGTTGAGTGAGTATAAGATGAATTACCAGTGAACAGGGTGGCGTGTACATTGATGTGATATATCTTTCTCTTCTTAATATGAACTAATATATCATTGTCTCATGTTAAATGTGCAGTATATATTATTGCATGAGGATTATCAGTTGTATGTTTTACCACGGATATTGGAATCAAAGAAGATGGCGAAGTATGGACGGACAAAGCAAAAGGAAGCAGATCTGGAGTATAGTGTTGCAAAACAGGTGGAGAGAATGATAAGGTATTAATAGATTTGATCCACAATGGAGATTTATATTCAGTATTTTTGCGTGTTGCATATGTCATCTAAATAAGGAACCCATAATAATGCAATATGAATACGTAGTACACGAAAAACAAGATGTTGACCATTATATAATTATGGAAAACCAGACAACATTTCCAACATGCAGGTATAATTATTCCAGGGATGTATGAGTTACCAAAAAGACGCTGCGTCAGAAACTCTCAAGAAAATAAATAGGGATTGAGTAACTTGGATGTGGTCATCCTTGCCTCTCTTTAGAGCACCGATGTTCAATAATGAGATGGATGTTCATTCTCTGAAAAAGAAAGATGCGTATTAGAAGATTCTTAAAATGTCACTTGGTGGATAGTTGAATCGTGCAATGGAGTCTCCAAAAATGATTGTACTTAGGAAATAGGAGAGAGGTTTGAGTATCTCAGGAGCAGAAGTTGCACTGTCAGCATTCTTAAATGATTGCGGCTTTGGAAATAGGAGAGAGACTGGAGTATCTCAGGAAATCAGTATTCTCTGGCATTTAATGCAGATACATTCCTCGGTTGCAGAAACCAGTTATCCTAATGAAATACGGCACAACATTCTCATACGTTACGTATAGCCGTCAAATATTGCTGTCTGAAATTATAAAGAGGGGGAAGATTTGTACGATATTTTTCTGATCCCATTTTTTACAATTTCATGAAATTAACCATGTCTATATTGGTTTTATTTCCATGGATCTAAATGACATGGTGGACGTTGTATGTTTGTTTCAGAATCTTGGCTCCACAAGGCTGAGTGTTCTACTTTCTGTCTCATTTGTTTCTACCTTTTTTATTTTCTTTCCTCACACTGCTAATATACTCAAGGAAATATTTTTCTTTTGTTGGCTATCTCTATTCTTATTGACTGTTTCTGTTTGTGCATTTGAAACTTCAAATTTGATAAAAAATTTCCATCAACTTATTTTGGACATGTCTGCCCTTTTCTTCTGATATTTGTAGGACGATAATCAGTCTTGGTAATGTGTCTATTTGATGACTGCAGTGAAGTTCACGAGCAAGCATTATTTTCATGTGATGCCATACACCGTGAAAGGAGAATTTTACTGAAGCAAGAGATTGGAAGGATGGTGCTCTTCTTCACTGATCAGCCAAGTTTAATAGCTCCAAACATTCAGGTATATTGTGTGCGTTGCCTGAATTCTGTTTAACCAAAACCTATTCGAACAAGAGACTATCCTGCGCATGTACACCAGGCTGGTTTTTAAGCTCAGTCGGGGACACCTAATGAAGGTAGCTACGGGCAATAACAATGCACTAACCTTACCATATTGAAAAATCAACCACTAGGAGAATACATATCTGCATGTGTTATCTGAATTTGATTGAGAAAAAATGTTCAGAATGACGTCATAAGGGTAAGGATATTGGAAAACCTGTACAGAATTTGAACATCTGGTTCTGGAGCAGAATAGTTCTGAAGATAGCAGTAAACAGGAACCGCAGGGTTTGCAGTGCCAAGTTATCGACTTAAGAATAATTCCTCCATTTCCTTTTCCTTAACGGATTAGGGTTCTTCCATGGTAAAGATATATGATCAGGATCCATTATTTTTTGTGAACTGCATATAATTTTGTTCATAATAGTGGATGCCCATCATTTGTTTAAACAGCTGCTGCCTGCTGGTTAACAAACCAGATATTTTATAATAATGGTGCCTACCATGCTCATCTCTTGACTCCCATGCCTAATCATTTTAATTGGCTAGGCTATCGGTCTTGAAATATCACGCTTTTACGTATCTTAGCGCTAGCAATTTCATGCCAACTGTTCTTCATGTAGCCATGTCCAAATTTATAGGGAACAAGGCTTAGACTGTGATTGTGGTTTCTTCAGAAAAAAAAATAACTTATGGCCTACTCGCTCTAGCTGGACCATACTTCACTTTTAATACATGTAAAGTTCTGTTCTGTCTAGTATATCATGTTACGGTGTATATATGGTTCAGTTTGGCTCTCTCTTCACTATTCAGACCCAGAAAGTTCTTCAATTCAGTTAAATTCATATTAGAGAGTAGACTGTGCATATTGATCTATTATTAACATTTATTAAATGTGGTTGTTCCAAGTTTGGATGATTACAAATTGGGAGCATGGGACTGTGTTCACTAATTCATTACTAAAGTTAGATGTCAATAGTTGAAACATCTGGATTCCTCCTCTATGGTGACGTACTGAATCCATTCCGATGCTTGGCCGGGTTATATATATTCTGTGAAGGAGTGAGCATTTAGAAGAGAGAGACGAGCAAGGAAATGGGTTTCCCGTCTCTTGTTAGATACCAATATATGTTAGAGTGACAAAGTTCAATTAAGGTTGATCTGCCTTCATGGTTTGCTTATAATATATAGACAGATTAGTAACTTTAATCCTCTTTGGTGTTTCTGCAGATGGTATTTTCGGCCTTGGCCTTTGCACAGAGTGAGGTATTGTGGTATTTCCAGCACGTCGGAATAGCTTCATCAAAATCAAAAGCAGCCCGAGTTGTTCCAGTAGAAATTGTAAGGAAGTTATATATTTTAAGTGGGTTAGTGGAATACAACTTTGTAGTATGTATTATATCTCTTAGATATAAAGCATATCACATCAAAATGCAACCCTTTTAGATGTTTGATTCATGGATGCAGGACGCAAATGATCCAACTATTGGGTTCTTATTGGATGGAATGGACCATCTTTGTTGTCTAGTGCGGAAGTACATTGCAGGTCAGATACCCTTACTAAAGCAAAAAATAAAATTAAAA
Organism: Fraxinus ornus; assembly: GCA_903798235.1. NCBI lineage: Eukaryota > Viridiplantae > Streptophyta > Magnoliopsida > Lamiales > Oleaceae > Fraxinus > Fraxinus ornus. The sequence continues at coordinate 43,028 of CAIGRF010335391.1, forward strand.
TCTATTTCTGTTGATTTACTGTCCATATTAACTTTTCCTTTTCCTTTTTCTTGTTTTAATTTAATTGACGCTCGTTACTTATTGTTTTCCTGAATCATTCATTGACAGGTCCACTAACTATTGAATTGTTAATTCATTATGCTAAAGCTTCTAATAAATGAATGAATTGTACAATTGATGACAAATTTCACTGACGTTTCTATAGGGGGTCTGCCATGGTATACTGCTCAGTATTAGTTCCCAGAGAGGATGTTGTGAACTTAATATGTTTCTCAATACAACAAAATGAACATATGTTAAACTGTGTTGTTCATTTTTTCAGTTTTTGTGTTACACTAATCAGCAAATATTTCCATTTTCTCCTCAGCAATTAGAGGCTATGCTTTATCATACCTATCATCATGTGCTGGTAGAATACGCTTTCTACTCGGTACACCAGGAATGGTAGCTCTTGACCTGGATGCAACCTTGAAAGGGATTTTCCAGAGGATTGTTCATCATCTAGAAAATATACCAAAGCCTCAGGGTGAAAATATTTCTGTCATCACATGTGATTTATCTGTAAGAATTTATCAGATGCTCGCTTGTTTTAGTTTCCTTTTCCATGCATTGTTACATGGAATGTTCTTATCTGAATCAAGACAACTAGACTGAAGCTTAACTTGTTTTTTACACTGGTAATGAAGAAATCACATATTTGCCAAAATTATTCAATATGCATGTCAAAATAAATGAAATGGAATAAATTGTCTAGTATGTTAGAATGTCTCCTGAATATTATATCACAATAATGTGAAACTGCATGAACTGTCACTAATTTATAGATAAAGCAACATGAAGTTATTACGCGGAGTCAAATTCATTTCTATATTTGTTATATTTTTGCTGTTTTTTATTGCTTCTTGCCAAACTTGGGCCTTTTCTCAAAATGACATTTGGAGCATAATGTAGAGGTAATACACAATACTGTAAGGGAAACTCGTTGGAGTCTAATATATATATGTAATTTTCTATGTTGGTGCCCGTAGTTGTATTCCTCTATTTTTGCTAGCCCCATTGGTATTCCCTCAAGTTGATTGTAAAATTTTGAAGGTTTTTTCCTTTGTTATTGTCTGCATGCTGGAGATACTGAGTAGTATATTTTCAAATTTAATTGACCTTCCAACATGCTGCTTAATGTATTAAATGGCATGTTATTTTTGTTGTGTTTTGAGAAAAATCTTGATGTATTTTCTCCACCCCCACCTCAACCACCCCCTTTCCCCTTTTTGCAGTTTTTCTGCTGTTGGGTGTTTATCATCAAATTTTCCAACTGTGAATCATGTTTTTAACATTCAGGAGTTACGGAAGGATTGGTTATCAGTGTTGATGATCGTGACTTCTTCCCGGTCATCTATTAACATTAGACATTTGGAAAAGGCTACAGTATCTACTGGAAAAGAAGGTTTACTATCAGAAGGAAATGCTGCATACAACTGGTCCAGGTATTCTTTCTTACTGTGACAAGGCTTAAATTTCTTGTTCTGTTATCTTCTCATGACTTTACTCATAATTTCTTTATTGACTAGTTGTATGCAATTGTTTATTATGGATGTGCAATTGTTTATAGAAACTGGTGCTTGTTCTTAATCTTAAGATCAAGATGGATCTAATGATTGCAAAATCTTGTTTGTGAAATTCCAGTATTGAACCTTGTCAGTTATTATCTGAATCTGTGTGCACCTGTCAACTCCACTTAGCTAGTAGACATGTTATTGATAGTTTAACATGTTTCTGATGGCATCCATCCTTATTACTATGGAGATGACATTTTGAATCACGGGATTGATCTCCCAATTTTTGGCTGTTTATAGAAATTTGTTGGCTAACTGTCACATTGGATAAATAACCTTTCATTCTTTACAATCAGAAACCCTAGAGAAGTTTTAATTTATGCCTTACTTCAACGGATGTATTACTGATTATCATGCATTACTAATCTTAATCATCTCTGCTAATTATAATAGTTGTGTCACAATTTTCTTTGCTGTCTCAGCAATTTTCTGAAGATTTGGGTTCCAAAAGTTATTCTGCTCTCAAATGGGCTAGACTTTGTTCATCACTGTAGCTAATGAGTTTTGTATTGAGACAGATGTGTAGATGAACTTGAAAATCAGTTGTCAAAATATGGGAGTCTGAAGAAACTTTACTTCTATCACCAGCAGCTTACAACTGTAAGTTAGGACGACATAATCTTCAGTTATCACATATGTTCTTTTGACTCTAATTTGAAATGAAAATATAGGTTTTTCGGAACACCATGTTTGGGCCTGAAGGTCGTCCCCAACATTGTTGTGCATGGCTTGGTGTTGCTAGCAGTTTTCCTGAATGTGCTTCGTCAGTTGTTCCAGAAGAGGTAATTGATGATTGATTTAAAACTATTTACTCAAATGCTCTCACCTGGCCCATAAACCTGAGTCACTTGCAAATGCTCATACCATGGTCTGTAAACTATGTATTGATGTTCTTCATAACTGAATATTTTACACTGGAAATATTTTGCATTCTAGCACTCCCTACAGAACCTATACAATAGGATGAAAATGGGAAGAAAAATGAACTTCTGGGAGAATTCTGTTTGATTAGGATATAATTTATTCCTTAAATTTTGATACTTCTTCATCCTTGGCAAGAGAACTTGAAACTCGATTACTGAACATGTTACCTTTGTCACGATTGTTTCATTCACAACTGACTTCCCCCTCGATTATGTTGTCCCTAAATCAGAAACAAATGCTCCCATTTACTTTTCAGACATCCTATTATTGTACAGGTTTCATTAAACAACCTTTTTCTTCCTGCCTTTTAATGAAGTCCAACACCCTTTACTCAATCTGTAAGCGACAATACCTTTCACTTTCACCAGCTTCTTAGTCATAAGATCACCTGCAGTGAAATTTCTTCAACCATACCATAGCTCAGCGAATGTTAATTTTTGTTTGAGTGCTGATTCAGTAATTCACTGGACATTATCTTCAACATTTTACCTGCAATAACATCATGGTCTATTGGCCTATGAAATAACTTCAACTTCTCTATGACACAGATGACTAAAATTGGTCGCGATGCAGTTCTATATGTTGAATCCCTGGTTGAATCCATCATGGGAGGACTGGAAGGTTTAATTAATATTCTTGACTCGGAAGGAGGATTTGGCTCTCTTGAGACGCAGGTTGGTGTTCTTTCTCATTCTACTGAGATTGGATCTAGTCAAGTCTGTCATATACTATTTTAACTAATTTATGAAATTTCAGCTTCTCCCTGAACAAGCAGCAAATCTCATGAATTTGACATCAAGAATATCTGTTCCTTCAGCAAAATCTCCAAAAGTGGGATATGGTTTTCAATTACCAGGCTATGAGAGCTATCCTGAAAATGATAATTCTGTCAAAATGTAAGTCATTCTCAGCTAATTATGCAATTTGGTTTTGCACTGTAGAATACAAATACATGGAATTCAAGTTTCTCAATGTATGAATATTAATCTGGTTGTCTAATTTGATGACAGGCTAGAAGCTGCAATGCAGAGGTTGACAAATCTTTGTTCAATCATGAATGACATGGAACCTATCTGTGTTCTTAACCACGTCTTTGTACTAAGGGAGGTAAATGACTGTCATCTCTCCACGCCATTTATGGAATGTGGATAAAAGAGTTAAGACTAATAAATTATTTAAAAAACCTGATGAACAGTGTATTTAATCGCATGGGAACATATTTCTTATTGTCATTTAAAGGTTGATCTTAGGCCATCTTTCACATGGCAAAGGTTCACAAGGCAATCTTTACCAGTGCTAGCTAGTGGCGAACTATTGATATTCCACTAAACTCTTGTTTACTGTGATGTAGTACATGAGGGACTGTATCCTTGGGAACTTCAAGAGGAGGTTGCTCACTGTTCTGAAAACTGATAATGATCTTCAACGGCCTTCTTTACTAGAATCACTTATTCGCAGACATACTGCTATTGTCCATCTAGCCGAGCAACACATCAGCATGGACCTGACCCAGGGTATTCGGGAAATTTTACTAACAGAGACCTTCTGTGGGCCTGTGTCTTCTTTACATTTGTTTGAGAAACCAGCAGAGCAGCACACTGGATCAGCTACTGAAGCCGTGTGCAACTGGTATGTTGAAAACATTATCAAGGATGTCTCTGGTGCCGGTATCCTCTTTGCACCATTGCACAGATGCTTCAAGAGCACTAGACCTGTTGGCGGGTATTTTGCCCAGTCAGTGACTGATCTTAGGGAATTGAAAGCCTTTGTTCGTATTTTTGGTACCTATGGAGTTGACAGGTTGGACAGAATGATGAAAGAGCACACAGCTGCACTCCTCAATTGCATCGACACCTCATTGCGGGCAAATCGTGAGAATTTGGAGGCAGTTGCTGGAAGCATGCATTCTGGTGACAGAACAGAAACAGAATCAAATATTAAGCAGATTGTTGATATGGACACAATGGTTGGGTTCTGTATTCAGGCAGGACAGGCAATTGCTTTTGATTCCCTTTTAGCAGAAGCTGCTGGTTCCGTGCTTGAAGAAGGTGCACCTTTGGTCCATTCACTGCTAGCAGGCGTTGCTAAACATTTACCTAATGAAATACCTGAGAAGAAAGAGTTTCGGAGGATGAGAAGAGTGGCAAACGGTGTTAATGTAGTTGGAGACCATGATTCTGAGTGGGTTCGATCAATATTGGAAGAAGTGGGGGGTGCAAGTGACGGTTCATGGAACTTGTTGCCATATTTATTTGCGACATTTATGACATCTACCATCTGGAACACTACTGCCTTCAATGTTGACACTGGAGGATTCAGCAACAATATACACTGCTTGGCAAGGTTCGAATACTTGAGTTTTAGTCAGAGAAATAAAAAATAATTAGATACGCCAAATGCTTAATTTTCCTATCTTTTTACTGCTCTTTGCTATTGAAGTTGCCTCATGCAGTCATATTTGAATCTTTATGATTACATCTAGTTAAACAATTAGCTTGCTTGTTGGGTTAATTAGACCAAGGGGAATCTCTATAGGAACTAGTCTCTTAGATTTCGCACATAGGAGATCGAGACACAGCCATGCCTCATGCAGTCATATTTGAATCTTTATGATTACATCTAGTTAAACAATTAGCTTGCTTGTTGGGTTAATTAGACCAAGGGGAATCTCTATAGGAACTAGTCTCTTAGATTTCACACATAGGAGATCGAGAGACAGCACCAGGGCTATGGGGAAAGATGTAGATTGATTGCCCTAGATAGACAACTACATATAGGGTCTCTACAATATTCTTTGATTTCGTTCCCCTCGTAAGATCAATATCACAACCAATGAGGTCTGCAAGTTTCACATCTAAATAATGCCCGATCCGATAGATTACGATATAGATAGATATATACTTAACAACAAAATTTTAAGAAAAGATATTAATAGATACCGGCAGTTGTCCGGTCGTACCCAAGCAATGCAGAGGAAAATACGCCTAAGATCAAATATTTCGAGCCAGCTTCTGTGGAAAATTTAGACTTTCTTTTTGATTAATTATTTATCTTCATTAGTGTTGAAATATGTGATAAAGCTTTCCGCTATTACATGTAAATTAAGTCTCTCTCTTTTTATGGTCTCACTCAAACAGGAACATCATCTTCTCTAGTTATTTTACTGACCTACCATCATTGTTTCGATTTTCATATAATTGAAAAAGAAGACAACACGTTTACTATAATCATCTTAGTTCTTTTCAAGTCATAAGTATTGGTCTAGGATTCTTGTGGTTGTTAGTCCTTGGATAGTTTATATATCAGATATAGTCTGTAATGACACGTTGACACTTGAAATATGCTCAAATATGCTGGTTGATTACGGTCTTCCATAATGAATTTTCTTTTGTCAGGTGCATTTGTTCAGTGATTGCAGGTAGTGGATTCGTCAGACTTGAAAGAGAGTATCAACAGAAACACACACTCTCTAATGGCCATGTCACCGAAACCTTTGACCCTGAGACAGAGAATCATTTCTTAGCAGAAGCTAGCGTAAAGTCCACAATGCAGCTATTCATCAAGTTCTCTGCCGGAATCATTTTGGATTCTTGGAATGAAAGCAATAGGTAAGACAATGATATTTGCTTGTAAGCTATAAGGTATCTTAGTCAAATGCTATATTTATTGGCAGTTAACATTATCTGGTAAGATGATGATTCTCCTTTTTATGCCTACTGCATCTTTATTTCAACTGCTGAATATATAAGCAACACATCATTTATTATTAGTTGGCTGAAACTTTTATTAACTGATCCAGAATCATTTCCATACTTGCATTTGCATGTACACTGTGCTGTTAAAAAACAATCACGAAATGACATCTGGAAAATCAATAACATTTTGTTTCTGGCATGCGTACTTTTTTAAAATTTTTTAGGTTTATTCATTTGCACAGGTCTCATTTGGTTGCAAAGCTGATCTTCCTCGATCAATTATGTGAGCTCTCGCCGTACCTACCGAGAAGCATACTGGAATCTCATGTACCTTATGCCATCCTTCGTTCAGTATACAGTCAGTACTATTCGAATTCTTCAACTCCACTGGCATTATTTTCATCCCCTCGACACTCCCCTGCCCCGTCACTAGCACATGCTTCTCCTGCATTGAAGCAGCCGCATGGAGATTTTACTCATGGCCAAGATCAGTATGATGCTGAAAATGGGAGCACGAGTACAGACAACAAACATCGCAATGTTAGGCGATCTGGGCCCTTGGATTATAGCTTGAGTCGCAAGACAAAATTTGTTGAAGGCTCAACATCAAGCAGTACGGGTCCTAGTCCCTTGCCTAGATTTGCAGTTTCAAGGTCAGGTCCTATATCATACAAATAGGATATTAGAATAAACATAGTCAAGTAAATCTTGTATATAATCTTCATCCTCAAGAAAACAATGTTTTTAAATGTCAGCAGTATTTAAGTCCAGTTTTGTTTATTCGTAAATTGTACCTGCCGACCAATGAAAAATGATGTCTTCACTC
>CAIGRF010335391.1:56198-66928 GCA_903798235.1 Fraxinus ornus
AAAAAGTGAAGTGTTAGTTCTTAATCTATAACGCTTGTTGCTGTAAATCTTTAATAAAAAGAAGAAAGAGAGAAATGGATGCCCCAAAAAATGTGTGGATCAACAAATATAGAGCAACGATATATGGAGATTATACTGTAATTTTATATGTGATTGAACATCTGTATTTTCGCAACTAGAGGAACAACATAGTCACATATCGGGATTGTCTTCAGGAACACGGGTAAATATGTGGGTGAAATTCCTTTTATAATGGCATTTTTAATATCAAGCTAAAGACGTACAAATCACTTGTAATAACATAATTGTCATTATTCAAATAATTGTTACACACTTCCAGCAGAATCTGTCCTTGGAAATAAGAAATAGAAACCTTTTCCACTTGTTTTGAACTAGAAAGCACCACAAACTTTATTCGTAAAAATAAAATAAAAATAAAAAAGAAAAGAAAGAAATAAGAAAACTAATACAGTACCCTGTAGCTCCTTTTATTAGTAAAGCCTGTGCCCGCCTGGTTGAAACGTGAGAATAGCCTGCCAGCCAGTCGAGAAGACTATGCTATTCCAGAACTTATGATTTAACATTGGATATATAATGATTGGAAGCAAAGCAAGACCAGCAACAAGTCCTCGCAAGGCCCCCTGATTTTCCTCGTTGTAGACCGAGAAGAAGGTTGCACTAAATGCTAAGACCATGCAACCAAGTGAAGCTAAGATTGAAATTAGTCCAAACATCAACTTTGCCGGTAATGAAAATAGAAAATCATCTTCTACATAGGGTGAAGTTAAGATAGACAAGTATATCATTATGGAAGTTGTCGAGCTGAACATTGCCACCACATTAGATATGACAAAAACTTTGAACCACCCATCTTTTAATAAAATAGGAGTGCCTGAATCTTGGTTACTCCCGCCTGGTATGGTTATGGCTGCAGCAAACGCGATAGTGGCAATTAAAGTTGCCACGACCAAGCAAAAAGATACTGTATCTTTCATCCACATCTCACCTTCTTTCCTTAAAGCCTCGTGCTCCTTTGAAAATAACTCCCTCGGTGTTAGCTCGTCATTGTTTTTCCCATGGAGGAATGAAGATGCTACAATCTTCTCCACCTTCTGAAAATCTTTCTCAAATTATTGCATATTGCAAAATCCTTCAAAATCTAACTCTCACACGGTGAATAAGTATTACTTAGAATATTTGATTGGAGATGTCAAAGAACATGGTCCACAAATAAATTCAAGATAAATAAGAAATTATTCAATTTCACTACCATGTTAATTTCTCACCTTAAACCATCGTAGCTCTCTCTGCATTTGAAGAGCTGCTCCAGATACAATTTTGAGTCTGCTTGGAGGTGCTAATTTCCCAGCCAAGTGCAAAATGTTGTTTCCATTTTCATCTCTATAGAGTGCAATTAAATCCTTAACAGCTCCTATCTGGTAGATGAGATCGAACACTTTATCTTGTCGGTTAATAAGAGCAACATGAAATATGGAGTGATACTCTTCGCTGACTTCCCAAAAAAGATCAGGATATGAGTCATTAATCAGAGTCAGAAACTCAACATTCCCTAATTTAGCAGCATCTTGAAGTATCTCACTCTTTCGAATTAGTTTTATGATGTTGGAGTCCGGTAATGTCATAATATGTTCCCACAGCTCCTTTACCAACTGACGGGCTTGTCTCATCATTTGTAGTGTACTATATATCCTTCTGAAATCTAAACATCTAAGCCAAATTAATATGGACAAAACAAACCCAAAAATTTCGAAAAACTAGAGTAAATTGATTGGGCAGTTTTTTTGTTCTTCCCATCATCAACTTTAACGTAAGATTTCCATTAATTATTCCTGATATATTCTTCCTCCATCCCACTGTTAATTCCAATTTATTTAATGAATACCCTAATATTAGAGACTACTTTGAGAAATGAAAAAAATCTAATTTCCTGATTGTATAATAACCTTAACATCAGAAGAAAAACATATTTTGAATGAACAATTTTATCTAATAAGAAGAGATCTTTTGAATGCAAGAACTGAAGTACAATACTTATCAAGCATAAATGAGTGAGAAATGTTTATGGTCTTACGTGAAATATAAGCAATGGTTCTAACAAGTCTGTCCCACATCCAATGTCCTCGAAATCCATGAACTCGTAGAGGTTTTCGAGTTAAAGCCTCTAAAGCCCTTCCTACGTTTTTTGTTGAAATATCTGTTCTTGAACTGTTTAATATTCCCAAAGCGATATCTGCTCACAAAGAAAAGCACGCGTATTAAATTGTGAAGCAGTCAGACAAAAACCAGAAACATAATTTTTTAATGGGTACTCAGACCTACTTCGTCACTTGATCAAAAAGATTCCATACCATACATGTCACCGTGGATAGATGCTTCAAGAATATCCATATTTTCCTCGGCATTGAGATTTTCAAGAGGTGTAATTGCGTAAAGATATTCAACCATTTCTCTGTTTCCGAGCGCAATTGCCATTTCAAGTGGGGTCTTTCCTTTGCTACTTCGAATTGATGGCAAATTCTTATTTTTTTCGTACATGAACTTGACAATTTCTACAGCCCCTGATACTGCTGCAATACAGAAAGCTGTATTTCCATGTCTATTCCGCAGTTCCAGGTCACTTGGATTCAAGTGTTTAACTAGATTTTGGACAAACGCTGTTTGCTTGGCGGCAGCAGCTATGTGAAGAGCCCTATCTCCTCTTTCTGTCATCTCAATACGAGCTATACTTTTGTCCTTATTCAGAGCAGTTTTAGCAGCCTTCCAATCACCTCTTAGAACAGCTTTGTGTAAACTCTTTACATTTCCTGATGACGTTTGGGGAGACCATCATTAAATGTGTTAAAAATGCATAAAGCTCCGCAACTTCGCAAGAAATACTATGTAACACGTATAAGCCAAAGGGGAGATAAACCAGCAAACACAAAGACGGGGCGGATCCAGGAGGGATAAAAAAAAATTTGGAGGAAAAAAACTGAAACTTAAATATGCCCCTGCATACAGCACAATTATCATCTCTTAGTAAACAAGACAATTAGGGGGTTCCGCATATTAGAAGAGCCCATGAACAGTATCTCGTGAACAGAGTAATCATAGGGATGCCATATTTTATGAAGATAATGCTTGGAACTGAGAGAGAAAAACCATGGTTACTATACTCAAATCAAGAATTGAAGTCTCCATTTACTAGAATATAAGATGTGAAATTGTACCACTATCATTTTAAAGAAAAGCTAATGAAAGCAAAGAAAATAAAAATGGTCTACATGAATTTAGTTTGCTCAAGTCATGAAATGAAAAATAATATTCAAAAACTTACTTCGATGATCATTAAAATGTTGTTCATTTGGACTTTCAACTTTAATTTCAATCTGGTTATGCATGTTTTGTAGCTGCATATTAGTATCCAAGGGCGGGTACGAATCTTCACGAGACAACTCTGATTGTTAATCGCTTCCGAGCTCTGGTTCCGATCCATAAGTTTTCATTTTTCTTCTTCTATCATTTGCCCTCTGTCTTCTGTTTCTACGTGTCATTCAGCTGGTAGAGTAAACGATCGAGCAAAATATGTCAATTAAAGCACGACTTAACCTGTTACATAGAATGAAATCCTACAATCATTGCCAACGAAATAATGAGAGACAGATGTAAAGAAATTCCAGTGATTTAGTTTACTTCTTTTCCTTATGGAAATAAANGTGTGAATTAATGTTATGTTTTGTTTTGTCATAAGATATGTAAATAAATAAAGAATGTTACTGAATTACCTCAAAGCTTCCCCCTTACGTATTTGACTAAGTATAAAAAGGGAGTAATTGCTGATTACAAAGTATAGAGATGAAGAGTTTTTCTTTGTACACCGTGAAAAATGATAGTTGAAATACAATACATAGATTCTTAAACGTATATATAATAACAAAAATTTGTGAAGTCAGTCGTGCATCGGATTTCACATAATATTTTTAGTTGACCGTAATAGAATATTTACGAAAAGTTTAATCAAGATCACGTGCGTAATATCAAACCTAATTAAATCATGCTAGCCAAGAAATAAATAGTTCTTCTATCATCACATTCACATGGCGGCAGCTTAGTAAGTGGATCATCATCACATGACAGCCTCTTTGTTCGGGAATTAATTATTAGTATTTTTTTAGGACAAATAGCTCTATAAATTGCAATTAAGCCAAAGTTCATGGACTGAAGTCCAAATAATAGAAAGTTGGATTGGATCGCAAAACGAACATTCAAGAAAGTTCATGGATTGATTTGGAAACTTGAGAAAGTTTAGGGATCAAATTGCAAAGTTGATCCCTTAAAGAGAAGATCATGCGTATGCATGAGCCTGCAGTCGCTAGTCCCTGCATACGCAAGACCCTCAAGTGGCCTAACCGAGGCCTAAATCAACCTTCCATGAGTACACATGGTTCATCTTCGAAGGAAAAATCCTGCCTTCGTTATTTTATTTCGTTTTGGTATGGTATGATATCTTTAGCATTCTTTTAACCAAGAAGCCGTCCAGAACATATTCTACCAAGTTTTTATTATAGAATTGAGGCAAGCAAGAGGCAAACAAGAGATTTTACAACAAGAATTGGAATTTCAAAACTTGAATTGAAGTACTCTCAAGAAATTGAATTTTTGAGTTCTTCATTTCATTCTTTACTTCAGATGATGTGGCTAAACACTTCATTTAATTGCTTTTCTCATTGGTAATTATTTTTTCTATATCTTTAAAACCTTCCATCTTATTGAGTTTTGGAGTAAAGATTGAAAAACGATTAAGGATTAATTTAGTAAATGATAATTACTACTACTATTTGTTGTAATAAAAATTATTATATTTGAGAGGAGTTGACTTCTTTGTTCAACCAACTTGTTAGAGGTTGAACAATTGACCCTGTAATTCACCTCTTCATTCGGTTCAGTAGTGTTTTGAGTCTGATCCAAAAACTATGGTATTACCTATAGATATTTAGCTAAGTTGCTCTATTGAACGACTTTCATTAGTTGAATATATAAAAAAAAAAAAAATATTGTATTGAAAAGACAATTATACTGTTGTTTTTAATCCATAAATATAAAAAAAAATAGAAAAAAAAGTACCTCTAGTTCTCAATCTTTAGAACATCTTGAAACTTGGTACCCAAGCTTACGTCTCTCTGGAAATTTTGTCCTCAACCTATTTCTGTAGGTAACTTGGCCTCCCACTTATGGAGCTTGTTTCAACTTGGTTCGATCCAACGAGGATCAACAATGCTGCAAATTTAAAAAGTCGAGGACGCTACTGTTAAGAAAAATAAGTCGGTGCATTAAGTTTTAATAATCTCCATAGGTTGAAGACCAAGGGTGCTACATATCCATTTATTTTATTTCTATTTTAAGTAAAACTAAATGTATAAATTGTCTTTTCAACAAAAGATTAAATTTTAATACGTGGGACTAGCACATTTATTTATGGAACAACCTATTATACGATGTTAGAGGCATGTCAATATATTCACTTTGGGTGTTTGGGATTTAATTCTATTCTCAATTATTGTACTTTTAACATAAGTTCCATGGATCAAATGTACTGATTGACGATTTGATGAATGAATAACTTTATTTCCCTAAAAAAAAAAAAACATAAGTTCCATGGAAATTTGTACTTTCGTTCCAAAATTTGGTGACATGTAAAAAATCTACCTCAACATTTTTTTCTAGCTTAATACATTCTCAATCTTTCAATTATGTAACAAAACTCATCTTCTCCTTCATTTTAAAGTCAAACAATCAATATTAACTATATATTTTTTGAGTTTCTCAACTTTTTAATCACATATTTCAATATATATATATATTTATATTTATCAAAATCTATTAAAAATCTAATTATAATTCTCACAAAACAGGTGCTAAAAGATGGACTTGCTGTTTTCTTTAAATAAATAAATAAAATAAAATAGTAAAACAACAAAAATTAAGAAAAAACTGCAAATGGACTCTCATAAATTTTTAAAATTACATATAAATCACACTTAAAAAACAATTGAATAGATATTAATTATAAAAAAAAATAATTTAGAAAAAAGCAAACATTTCATCTTTCCCAATCAAACTCAACAATCCATCCACACTCGTCAAACACTATACCTCCACCAATCACACCATCAACACTGGCATATAATTAAAAATCAGTAGTCTAGATCGTAGAACCACCACCGACAAACTCGCAACCAACCCTTCATTATCCACTGCAAAAACCAATTCAGCAGCCTAAATCCCAGAATTACCACCAGCTATTGCCAAAAAATAAATAGAAAAAGAAATAAAAAAAATAGCTATAAAAGTGAATTAAAAAAAATAAGTCAATTAGCTCGATCATCATCAAATGAGATCCCCTAGAAATGTGGAGGGAAAAAGATTCCTCTATTCAGAATTAATTATTAGTAACTTCTTAAAAATTTTGAGGGAGGAATAGAGTTGGGGACCATAGAATTAAATTAAAGTTTTGACATTGACTAGATACCATTCACATGGTGTTATTTTTTTTTGAGTAATGCTACTCTTACTGGGAGGGTTTACAACCCCGTGACAGGCCCCCTCACAACTTGGGCCCCCCACTATTTTGAGGGGCCGGTCAGGGAAGTTGTAACCCAAAAATGTGGGCCCTCCACTATTGTGAGGGGCCGGTCAGGGGAGTTGTAAACCCCTCCCCTCCATTCGACGATGCCATTAATTAACAAAAACGTCCCAAAATTATAATTATTAGTGGAATTTGATCAGAATCATCGCTCCTTTTTATTATTTCTTCTGGGTAAGTGTGCGTGTATGAAAGAGAGAACGGTAGTGATGATTGTCTGTGTCAGCGTGCTTGTGTTGACAATAGGCTTAGGGTTTTGTATTTCTGGTGTTTTTGTGACGAGGAGAGAGAGAAATTCCGTTTTCTTTTGGGAGACAGGTCACTGGTGTGTGCGCTTTATTCAGTGGAACTGAAGAACGTGCTTGGCCTCGCTTGGAGTAATGCTAAACATTGATATGCTATATAGCAATACTAATCTATCTTGCGTATCGATGAGATGGCAAGACCATATTTCGTCACTTCATCGATAGATAAGATATCTCATCGGCAAGATATCAGACATGTTCTATTTAGTACAATGAATACTAAAATATCGATCGATTAATTTAATTGGACTTATCTTGTAATGCTAAGTATATTGGATAAGTTGAGCTCATTTTTTACTTCAAAAAAAGAAAGTTGAACTTATTTTTAAGTTTAAGATACACTTAACTAGGTATATATAGAATTTAACTAAGTGTAATCTTATAAGAATTAGAACACGAGTAGATTATCATATTAATTGGATAGGATTGGATTCTTGATGACAAATGATGGCTAATATTGTTGAGGCACAAAAGAAGGGATGGATTGGGACTAAAAAATCCCAGAATTACCACCAGCTGTTGCCAAGAAATAAATAGAAAAAGAACTAAAAAATAGCTATAAAAGTGAATTAAAAAAAAAATAAGTCAATTAGCTCGATCATCATCAAATGAGATCCCCTAGAAATGTGGAGGGAAAAAGATTCCTCTATTCAAATTAATTATTAGTAACTTAAGAATTTCGAGGGAGGAATAGAATTAAATTAAAGTTTTGAAGTTGACTAGATATTAGAATATATTTTTTAAGTTACTAGTAATATTAGATGAACACATGAATAATTTTATTTGCGGACCTGTAGATTGTAGCCTCACTAGGTGATGCAACCATTAAAATAGAGTTACGTTTTCATAGTAGCCATTCCTTTATTAAACCAATTACTATATACGTTTTTCTTTAACAAGTTGTTTCAGTCATCTTCACATACATTGATATTTGATAGGTTCATCTTCCATTTATTTGAGTGTGTTTACATCATATGTGTTTTAATAATATTGGACTTAGTCATCATTTTTGTGTCTACATTGGACATGTTTTAATGTTTGACTTAGTCATATTTGTGACTATATTGAACATGTTTTAATGTTTGATCCACCTAGTCTTTATTTCACATGTTTTAGACTAGTTAAATTACTTTAAGGGTAAAATAGTTAAGTAGTTTACCCAACAACCCCAATGTAGTGAATGGTATTTTATTATGTTACCCAACAACCCCAATGTAGTGCGTATTTTCCCTTGCCTGAAATTATTAGATATTAGGGATGAAAAAAAAAATCCGTTCAACAAAATACTCGTGAGCCCCGCCCCGAATGGGACAGGAATTACCCGCATAATCGGGTAAACGGGTCTTAGTCCCAACATCATGCAGTACGGGTCTTAGTCCCTTCAAACATGGCCAAGATTTGCAGTTTCAAGGTCAGGTCCTATATCATACAAATAGGTTATTAGAATAAACATAGTCAAGTAAATTTTGTATATAATCTTCATCCTCAAGAAAACAATGTTTTTAAGTGTCAGCAATATTTAAGTTCAGTTTTGTTTATTCGTAAATTGTACCTGATCTGGTTACTTTTTACTACAGAAGTCTCATTGTCTTTCATGCTATTTTCTGGTTATTTCTAGCTTCCAAGGTAGCCATAGTAAGTTACTCTATTTGGAAAGCTCCATTGTTGTATTGAAATTTTGGAGGTAGAGACTCCCTTGATGAATCATAAAATTCTATTTTGTCAATTTCAACTTTAACTAACAGTAGATGGCTCGATAGGTTTTTCTTTGCAATCTTCTCCACCTCCTTTATGGTATTCTTGTTGGTTCTTAACAGCAACAAGAAAAATAGAGTAACCATTCGACTTGACTTTCCATATAAAATCAAGATATAAGCGAGTAAGCAGAGTCAGAAATTCAACATTCCCAGTTTTTGCAGCATCTTGAGTTTTTCTAGTCTCTTGAATTAGTTTTATAAATTCAGTCTTGTAAAGTTAGATTCTGATACCAGAGCCTCTCACAGCTTGTCTCCTCATTTGAAGTGAACTATATATGTATTTTGAAACCTGAAATCTTCGCTCAATTAACAACATTTGTACTAAATACCCCTAAATTTCGAAAAGCCAAATCTAAGAGTAAACTATATTATTACTGAACCAGGCATCCAAACTGGCATTTGCTCGTTAGTAAGTTCTGAAGCTCGTCCAAATTTAGATCGAATAACATAAGTGATACGTTCTCCATCCAACCGTTAATTCCAATTCCACGTAAGAAATGTTATATAACTCGCGATCAATTAATTTGCTCAACTCTGGTACTGGTAATTGATTTAATAAACTGATCGCGATAAGCAACCCACCGTTCAGCTGCTAAAGATAAAAATCAAGCAAAATACGTCAGAAAAACAACGAGCAAGGAAAATGTAAATTTTAATATTCCTTCCACTTTATTTTGTGAGTTTATTTTCTTCATAATTTGGCGGATTTCAAACACTGTGTTTTTAAGGTTTTCGTTTAAATTTCTTGTTTCCTGTTGTATCACTAATGGAGCTGTTGAATGACTAACATTAGCAGGCAAGTGTCCAAAATGCAAATTTCAGCATCAGATCGTTCACTGCCGCTTGATTTTAATTGAATAGGATTCAAACCGACTTTACATTATGGAGTACCAAGCATATTTTACTTATAGGTATGCAAGATTTTTGACAATTGAATACTTTTTTATTTTTTTCTAAATACACGTTCATACAATAATATATTTTGCACGTAAATTCAAAACTTTTCCTTACTTGTTAGCCATATATTCTCCCAAAAACCACTATTCAAATCCTTGTTTTATATAAAGAATAGTTGTCAAACGGGGGGTAATTGGAAAACAAAATTACAATTAAACAGAGATGCATATTTAATTGATCAAACATATATAATTAGCTACATTTCTCAATTGGAAAAAAAAAAAGAAAAAGAAAAAGTGAAGTGTTAGTACTTAATCTATAAAGCTTGTTGCTGTAAATCTTTAATAAAAAGAAGCAAGAGAGAAATGGATGCCCCAAAAATTGTGCGGATCAACAAATATAGAGCAACGACATATGGAGATTATACTGTAATTTTATATGTGATTGGACATCGGTATTTTCGCAACTAGAGGAACAACATAGTCACATATCAGGATTGTCTTCAGGAACACGGGTAAATATGTGGGTGAAATTCCTTTTCTAATGGTATTTTTAATATCAAGCTAAAGACGTACAAATCACTCATAATAACATACTTGTCATTATTCAAATAATTGTTACACAATTCCAGCAGAATCTGTCCTTGGAAATAAGACATAGAAACCTTTTCCACTTGTTTTGAACTAGAAAGCACCACAAACTTTATTCGTAAAAATAAAAAAGAAAAGATAAGAAAGAAATAAGAAAACTAATACAGTAGCCTGTAGCTCCTTTTATTAGTAAAGCCCATGCCCGTCTGGTTGAAACGTGAGCATAGCCCGCCAGCCAGTCGAGAAGACTATGGTACTCCATGTTGAGAAAATGTCCTCCGAAGTAGATAACAAGGCCTCCAAATAAGTTTCCAATAAATGATACAAGAATCTCCAGAAATTCTATATAAGAACACAAAGAAAATAGAAGCAAAGATCAAGACTTGAATCGCATAGAATGCTGTCCTAAAAACTATATTTGCGCCCTCTCGATAATGAGAATGCTAAAGAACCAACACACAAATAGCTTTAACGGATTTCAAGTCTAAAACCGGGTTGCAATTAGCACTATTGAAACCCGGAATGAAGGAACAAAGGT
>CAIGRF010335403.1:0-19913 GCA_903798235.1 Fraxinus ornus
TTGGATATTTGAAGTGTGAATTTTCATTGTTACAGTTATTTCGTTGGGTTGCAGATGTGGCAAAGTGTTGAACATGAGATTGTATCCCAACGAAAAATCTGGGAAAACTTGGGACCAAAATGTAATTTCTAATTCTTGCCCCTGCATGCTCAATGCTAATAGTATATGCCTTCAGAATTTACCAAATGCTTCCTATGCAGGAATTCAGTAATTAATTTGTTTTTTCTGCCATTGTAATTAAGTTTAATGATACAAGATTATACTTTTTATGATGATAGGAATCCATAATAGTCTTATTTCCCAGCTCATTGTGAAATTAGGAGATTATAAAAACCAATACAATTATGACTATTTGTAAACCTCTTCTCTCAAAATGGAACCTTGGGGAAATGGAAATATTTTCAAAATTCATAGGAGGGACAATCAGCCAACATTAGCATATAGTATTATATTCTGTTTCAATTATATAATTTCACAATATTATTAAGGCGTGAGTCGTGTGACCTAATGATAAAGAACATGGAAATGAAATCTTAGTCAAAAGTTATAATTTTTTTCACATTTGCTTTTCCAAATTTTCCAAAAGAGAAATCTTCTAGTTTTTATTACACTTTTTGGCTTTGTATTCATTAGTGGAAGTAAATTGATAAATTCTGTTCTTTATATATTGGAACTCTTATAGTTTTCAACTGCGACAAGGAAAAGGTAAATAAATCTGAAGTGTGACCTATATTTGATAAATATCTTTCTCAATCTTTCAAAAGATAGAATCATTTTCAGCATTCAGCTCATGGCCAGGAATAAAGATTTTTTTTTTCCTTTTACACAATAAATGTAAAAATACTTACACTGGAGTTATGTTAGTATACTGCTGTTTTAGCGATGGTTTACATGGCTATATTGTTAATTGACAGGTAATGCAAAGAAATTATGAAGTTTTATTAGGTAATTGCTCATTTCTAACCTTTTTTCTTTTTTCACGTTTTGACCTTACTTTGTGGGTAATATTGTAAAAATTATAACCAATGGTTGTTTATTTGGTTTCGAATCTTATAGTTTTCAACTGCGACAAGGAAAAGGTAAATAAATCTGAAGTGTGACCTATATTTGATAAATATCTTTCTCAATCTTTCAAAAGATAGAATCATTTTCAGCATTCAGCTCATGGCCAGGAATAAAAATTTTATTTTTTCCTTTTTACACAATAAATGTAAAAATACTTACACTGGAGTTATGTTAGTATACTGCTGTTTTAGCGATGGTTTACATGGCTATATTGTTAATTGATAGGTAATGCAAAGAAATTATGAAGTTTTATTAGGTAATTGCTCATTTCTAACCTTTTTTCTTTTTTCACTTTTTGACCTTACTTTGCGGGTAATATTGTAAAAATTATAAGCAATGGTTGTTTATTTGGTTTCGATGCTGATTGGTTAGTTTGTATTTGGTACAGTAAGTCAGTTCACATTGTATGGCGTTTTGAAAGGCAACAAGCCTGATTTTCATGTGGCAATGCCTCCCGAGAAAGCAAAACATTTTTATGCTTCTTTAGTTGAAAATTTCCGTAAAGCTTACAACATGGATGCAGTTAAAGGTACTCTTGCATTTTCATCATCTTCATCTTCATCTTCTTCTTCTTCTTTTTTTTTTTTTTGTGGATAATTTCTTTCACATGACCTTAAAACTTATTTGTTATTTGATGCTTTCTCTTTGCAATGTTTTCTAAATTATTATGTTTGCTCTTAGACCTTAGTTATTTTTCTCATGCTCTATGGACTTGCACAATATAATTGGAATGCCAAAATACTAATAAATCAGAAATTTATTTTGAATCTACGTCTACGTTGTTTGGCTAAATATGGTTTTTACTCATGGCACTACAAGACTTCTAAGGTATCAGGGATCGAGAGTGATATAATCTTTTCAATTATTCATTTCCTCTCGTTGGTCTTAATTTTCTCTGGGGTGACTGTTGAGAAATGGTTGAATACTAGTCTAAAATGATTTAGATTTATGTGCATTCCCCAGAACCAGAAACTCACCTGTAGGCTCATTGTGTAAGTTGTTTTCACGACTCTCTAATGTCCATTGGCGTCCTTAAAAATCTTGGATGAACTCTGTAGCCTTTGAAGTCCTTAATTCATTGTTTTAAACAGTAGTATTCCATATTATGTAACTAGTGATAGCTGTGCTTTTTGAGCATAGAACGTTCAAGCCTACTTTTATATACATTCCCTTTAAAATTTGTTTTAAAGTGGAATTTCACAGATTGCCTTTTATTAATTTGCTTGGAAAATGCAACCCCCCGACTTGGATGAGTTTTTTCTTATATTATAGTGAAACCTTTGATCATCAGAATGTCCCGACTAAAAGGTTTACACAAACAGATATTTTTGAGAACTAAACAATGAGGTCTTCTAGAAATCTGTTTACCACAATATTATAAACTATGGTCGATAAAAGATATGCTGAAACTTCAACTGTCAGAATTGAGGTACATTTGGTGATCCAATGCATGCATGAGATCTTTGACTTGTGTATATGCAAACCACATTCTACGAGATATTCTCCTAGTCTAGTTGCTTTCCCTTGTAATGTTGACCGCAACATCATTTTTTAAATGATATTAATAGTTGATGCAAACTTATGACAATTGATTTTCTTTAATTTATTTCTAAAATTCTCCATTTTTTGCTTGTGCACCCGTGAAAATGCTGTTACTATCATACTATGTATTTTTGGAGGCTAAGAATCAGAATGTTATTGAAATTGGATTTAGGTTTTGAAGAATACTACTTTTTAGGTGGTAATTGGATTCTGCCACATATTGAGCACTTGTAAATTCATTGGATCAGGGTTGAAGTCATTGCATCAAGGAATACTGTTTACCATTAATATTATAAGAAATGCATTGCATTAACGATTTATTCTTTTATGCAGATGGTGTATTTGGAGCAATGATGAAAGTGAGATTTCATAACTTGGAATTTGTGTTCTTTCTTTCCTATTGTAATTTTTTTAGGGATAATTGGCTTAACTCTCGGTTTTTTTTTTTTTTTTTCCCCCTTCTCGTGGTTTGAAGGTTAACTTGGTTAATGATGGTCCAGTGACAATGCAGCTCGACTCGGCACAATCATCCAGGTGAGTGTGGACCATTCATAATGAACTCAAGGGCTGCCTTGCCCAGATGTGGGCCGTCCACCTGTAAAGGTAGTCTGCACGCGCCCTAGTGTCTATGCCCGTGGTCCATGCAGGCCTCTATATAAAAAAGACTGAAGTTGAGGTCTCTGCAAAAGGTTGCAGAGAACCATACTCCACTGTCTTGGAATAATTAATCAAAACTAACGAATGATGGGCCCAGTGTCTGGCATGGTTCAGCACATCCCAGGCGTGGAAAAGCATGACTCAGCCCCCACAGGCCGTGCCTGCAGGCTGAACCAGGACTCATGTTTTTCTGGTGCGCCTAGCGCGGCCCTATTACCACACTAAAATGTTTGACGGCCCACACACATCGTCATGTAATCAAAACCTGTATATGTACTGATGAATTGTAATCACCATACACAAATTTTTTCACACTACCAAAAATTGTGACGTTCACATATTACTATGTCGATGTATTTATGATATTACTTCAGGAACACCAACGGCGCAGTGGAAGCACCATAACTTTGTGGTGATTATGAAGCAATGGACAAACGAACGGATGTCTGGTTGACTTGAAACAAGAACTTAGGGGAAGTTGAGAGAGAGGTGAACCTGAGAAGAGCAGTAAGATTAGAACTTGATTCAATGTAATCTATTAGAATCCAGTTACCGAATGAAGAAATAGCTTTGTACCTGTGATTTATTGTGGAATTATATACTGATAGTTTCTCAGTCCTATTCGAGTAAAAATTGTCACGAGTAATTAAGAACATTTTTTCCCTCTTGAAATTTCATGTAAAATCATATCCTCGTGACACGTTTGGCAAACATCACTAAAAAAGGATTAAGGACACGTCCTTGGTACGATGGATTGGGAAGAACAACTCTGTTACGACTGTTTCTTATTTAATTCTGTGTGCAAATACTTGCATTTTTCTTTTTCTGCATAAACATTTGGAATAACGCGCAGATTCAAAATTCGTGTAGAAGACGCAAGTGTGTGCAACAGTTCCTGGAAACTTAAAATTAGGGTCAAGACGTAGCTTTTTAAGAATTAAAAATTAGGACATTGAGGAAATTAATACTTACAAACTTCGTCTTTTAATGTCTCTTTTTTAAGTCAACATTGTCGCACCATTATAGATCGTCGACTCGAGTGCGGGCTAGCTCACCTTATGCTTGCATTTTAGTTAAAAATTGTAATTTTTTACTTAAAAAAAAAAATGGAAAAGGAAAAAATCAGGTGAGTTGCAAGTAGCTTGCAAGCCCATTCGACTTCATCAAGAGGCGAACTTCTGTGGAGAGCCAAGTCCAACATTGTTTAGGTGAGTTGGTCGGTGCTTGGCCCACTCTACATGTCAGCGCAAGTTAGCTCGCCCCATTTAGCACCTTTAGCTGAGCTCGATGCTCTGATCTTGATCTTTTATTTTTCTCTGTTTTTGAGTTTTGGAGAATTTCTTATTATAAGTAGGTAATTAACCTTTCAAGTTTGTCAGGGGAATAAGTTGCAAACCAATGACTCGAAAACTCGATCTGAAAAAGTCAAAAACAAAATCTTGATATTGCAAGTTTTAAAGCGTATCGAGTCAATTGCAGTTTCTTGCAACAATCACTTTATTTTTCTCTTCTCCAATACATTGAATCCTATAATCATTTGTTTGCTTAAGAAATCTTCTTCTAATTCTATATTATGAAAAATCAGCGTGTGGTTTGTATTTTAAATTCCTATTTAGTTTGAAACCATCTCCAATTTTGATTAATATCTTAAATCTTGAAATTGAAGCAATGTCATGCTTGGATTTTAAGTAAACCCGTTCGTGTTTTAACACCATCTGGTTTTGACTCATATTATCTAAACTGTAAGTATATAACACTATTGAATTTTTTGTGCCACTCGTTTATGAAAATTTCACGTCACTTAGGTGTTTGGTGTGGATTAAAGTCAGATTTTTAGTGGATTGTGATAGAAGTTTTTGAAATGTGTGATTGAAAAGACGTGGGATCCATGAAAGATGTGGTTGATATTGATTGTTTGACTCTAATCTAGATTAAAATCAGATTTTAATCCTGCTCAAACAGGATGAAAAAATAAATTCAGTTGAATACAGAACACGAATGGATCAATTCTTCCTCGATCTAACAACTAAAACTTTGAAACTACGTTGTTTAAGATGTTCCGCGCGGAATTTTGACTACATATAAGCAAGCTACTAATATTATGCTATCTTGAGGCTGCATTCACACCATTAAATAAGGATAATTATACAGAGAATTTTCAATTTAATAAAGGATAAACATTGCTTCTTCATGGTAATAACACTATTGAATTTTTTGTGCCACTCGTTTATGAAAATTTCACGTCACTTAGGTGTTTGGTGTGGATTAAAATCAGATTTTTAGTGGATTGTGATAGAAGTTTTTGAAATGTGTGATTGAAAAGATGTGGGACACATGAAAGATGTGGTTGATATTGATTGTTTGACTCTAATTTAGATTAAAATCAGATTTTAATCCAGCCCAAACAGGCCCTTAATGAAAAAATAAATTCAGTTGAATACAGAACACGAATGGATAAATTCTTCCTCGATCTAACAACTAAAACTTTGAAACTACGTTGTTTAAGATGTTCCGCGCGGAATATTGACTACATATAAGCAAGCTACTAATATTATGCTATCTTGAGGCTGCATTCACACCATTAAATAAGGATAATTATACAGAGAATTTTCAATTTAATAAAGGATAAACATTGCTTCTTCATGGTTTAACACTCATAAATGATTAGCATACAGAGAATGTTCACCCACAGGATGATTAAAATAAAAAAGCCAATTACTTTTCTTAATGTTTACAACCTAGTATCATCCTAGAAGTTTGCTAATCATAGTGTAAACTGCAAGTTTTCTTACTGGCATCTGTTAGGACCAAATGGCAGGCAATAAATATAGGCTTAATACTCCATTAGACCAACCTTTCTAATTTCTGCTATGAGTTTCGCTTTAAGTTCTCGACTGCAGATCGACCTAACATATCTGTAAGTTTATAGAAGGCCAAATATCCCTGATACATATAAACAATTTTAGGGAGGGTTTTGGTGGGAGAGAGAGCTGTGAGAAAAAAACTTGTACTTTTGGGAATAGGGTAACGAGGTAGTATGGCCATAGAAAGGGAGCATAGCGTACCATCCGAAGCGATTCTTGAGAATGTGTGGGCTAATTTCATTGCTGAGAAGGGAACTGATAATGCACAAAAGGAGACAGTTGGATCATGTGATCCATGGCGAGATTTACCTAATCTTGATGGATCAATGGAGAACTTGTTAGAGAGGCTGCCAAGTTTAGGCAGGTGGATGTCAATGGGAGCCGAGGCATGGGAGGAGCTTCTTGATGAAACCATTCTCTCAAGAAGTATGGAGAATAATGTTGGTTCAGACAGAAATAGTACTAATCATTCGAATCCAGTACAATCTAATACTACGAAAGTTGAGACGAAGGCGATTGCCAAGCACTACAGAGGGGTGAGGAGGCGACCATGGGGAAAGTACGCCGCAGAAATAAGAGATTCATCAAGAAAGGGAGCTAGAGTTTGGCTTGGAACTTTTGAAACAGCAGAAGAAGCAGCAATGGCTTATGATAAGGCTGCTTTAAGAATTAGAGGCCCCAAGGCATACCAAAATTTTCCACTTGAAATAGTGGCTAAGGCTTCTTGTGATCAAACAATAGATTCCACCGATACTTTTCTGGCTAAGGCTTCCTATGATCAAAACAATATGAATTATTCATCATCTTCCTGGCCAATAGATTCGACTGATACTTTTCCAGGCTGTTCTGATACACAGAAAAGGAAGTGGGGGGCGGAATTGGATTCGTTTAACTGTGAACAACCAGCACAAAAGAGAATGATAAGCAGTTGGGAAAATGAGATGTTTATGAGTAATATTGATGTGCTAGAGTTTCAAGACCTTGGAAATGAGTATTTGGAGAGTTTACTGTCCAGTTTATGAACAAAATATAATGCATTTCCTAGTCATCGGCTCTTGTAAATTGTTTGTCTTCACAATATTTGCGACTTTATATGTGTGACTGTGCCATGTAAGGATTTTGTTCCGGCAGACTTCTTGGTACGTCTAAATTCATTGAATGGAATAACCAAAAAAACTTTACATAATCGACCATATATTTCATATTAATGAAAGTTTATTTGTTGTATTATACACATTAAATTTCCTCAGACTTGTCCAACTAAGTTTTCTTGGGGGATGACGAAATAAAATTTCCATGAACTCACCCCTCTGTAAACTCTGGTAGCAGGAGATGCATTCGGGTACACACACAATTGTGTTGATGAGGGAATGGATATCCCCACGCATAGGATGCGGACAAATATGGTCTAAATACATGATAGCAAAAAGTATGATGATGCATATTTGAAAAATTCAATAACTCAAATCATGTATCAGATATGAAACTATTTAAATTGTTTTGTAGACTATATACACATAAATTGGATAAGAAGTTTTTGGCATATATGATTAATACTTTTTGACAGAAAAAACATATAAATTCAAGAATTAAATTCCTAGAAAATAATAATGAAACTCACCAGCCTTCTTTTCATGGAAAATGCTTTGATTTTGTAAACAATTAAATATTTTCCATGAAGTATGCATAATGAAATTAAGTGGCAATTGTACTTTCTTTTGCAGAGGTCAACATAAGTAGAAATAGCTTGCAAAAGAAATTCAGGGTGAAAAGTAAACTGTTTTTAACCCAAAATAAGTAGAAGTGAAATAAACAGTATCCCATTGATTGAAGAACAATAGGGTTGAATTAATGCCAACATCCATTTTTGTTGTAGACAAATAGATGGAAACAATAGAAGAAAAGCAATGACAGAGGGAAAATGAGATAATAATTGAACTTGCACAGCATGTTTGGTATACTATATCTACGATTAGATAGAATATCTGATAAATTATATCGCTTGCCTTGCCTACCTTCTTTAATTACGTATGCATATATATATTTTTCCAGATCCACTCGAAGTCTTGATTCGGTTAATATGGTTCTAGTTCAAATTGAATTGGTTTCGGATATTAGAAATGAGAATTAGTGAGTTATTCTACAATTTTCCATTCTAGCTATGTATCTGAGTACGGTCATATTGAGTCTAACATGCACATGATCCATGAGATTTGAGAAGCAAAGAAATAATATTCAATGAGCTGAAGAAAGAGTATAGCTGAATTGTGTCAATCTCCATTTTGTTGCAGACAAAAGAAAAGGCAATGAAAGAGGAAAAAATGACATAATTGAATAACTTGCAGTGTTTGCACATGTTGGATGAGGTATAGAGCACTGGCATAGAAATAAGTAACTTAAAAATCATAAATCATGTTTGATAAAAATAAGTACCTAAAAATTAAATTTACTAGATAAATTCGAAACCGGCTTACTCCTAAAAGAACATCGAAGATGACCATGAGAGAGAGCCGACCAAACGTCGGTTGATGGTCAAGATTACGTCCTCCTCCAAACTTCGTATTTTCTGCTTATTTATTATTTACTATCAATAAAAACTCCACCTAAAAAAATAATCGCTCACCACACCCTAGGCCCCTTTCTTCAGATTTCCACCTTCTACATATATATATATATAACCATACATGTGACATGTATTATTAATACTAAGATAAAATATACATAACCCCTTCGAGGGTGGTCGAGTTGGTGGAGCAGGTGAACGCGAAAATCGAATGTCACAAGTTCAAATCATCTGCCAACACTTTCTCGATAGAGCCCTCGCACCGGATTTGCCTAGTGCGGCTTGCCTCTCCTGTGTGGTTTGGAAGTTATTGCACATGAAGCGGGGTTTACTCAATGCGTACTAACAGTGGTTGTGCCTCTACTCTTTCGGGGTGGTCGAGGCTCTGCTAGCGAGCAGCGACTGCGAGTTCCTACGTAAAAAATAAATAAATAAATAAAAATATACATAGCAGGAGGTTCAACCTAACTTCCAAGACATGACTATAATGTAAGAGCTAAATAAACATACTTTTCGTCATCATGTATCGAGTGAAGCATTTCTCTGACTCATGCTCAAGCTTAATGTTTGTAACAAAATTGTAAGTTCATTTTCTCCGTTAATACTCAGTCCCTTTTAGGTTTGTTAAAAATCTGGTTTTTAATAGATTTTGATAAAAATTAATGAAATATGATGATAAAAGTTGTGAGTCCCATGAAATTTGTGATTAAAATTAATTTTAGGGTCCGTTTGATTGCAAGGGTGGAAAATGAGTGGAAAGAAAATGAATTTCAGGAAAAATATTTGCCTAAAAATTGTTTTGCAGGGAATTATTAATTAAGTATGTTTGATTGATATAATTTTTCATTCGAAAAATTTTAAAATTTTGGATTTTTTTGTATTCGTTTGGCTTTGTTTTACATAAAAATTGTCTATTAAAGTGATAATTTTTTTCACAATTGGTTATAAAATTAGTTTTCATTGCCAAAAAGTTCAAAAAAAAAAAAAAACGAAAAAAAAAAATTATTTCCTAAATTTTTTTTCCATCAAAGTTTAGTGTTCGTTTGACTTTGTTTTATATGAAAATTGTTCATTAAAGTGATTTTTTTTTTTTACAATTGATTATAAAATTTGTTTCCATTGCCAAAAAATAATCTGGAATTCAGTTTTCCAACCAAAAAGGGGGAAAACCAATTCATCCAAAACTGGCAACTTAGGAGCCTGAACTGAATAGTTGGAAATCATTTTGTCTAGAAAATAATGTTAATCAAACAAGTCAAAATCAAGAAGATGGAAATCAATTTCCCAGTTCCATGGAAAAAGATGCAAATTAAACACTACCTTATTGATTTTGACTTAAATTTTTATTAACCTTTTTTTTTTATTGGCTAAACTAAACTGCAAAAATAATGTATAGTAAGCGTAACTAACAAGAGCTAGGAAAAAAGAAACCCTTTTCTCCACATAGAAAACTGCAAAAAAAATGTGAATACAAAGACACAAACTGATACTGAGTAACCCGTTTTGTTGCATTAAGGGCTCTTCCTGTCATCTCNACACATTATTCAATAAAATAATATTTTCTATCACATCCATTACTTTTCCTTCATTTTCAACCATATATTTCTCATCACATCACTTCAAAGAAAATCATTCTTTCATTTTAATGTGTATCAAACACTCTCTGAGTAACCCGTTTTGTTGCATTAAGGGCTCTTCCTGTCATCTCTGATTAACATTCTAATATAAGACACAGCAAGTCCTTCTTTCATTGTGCTTTTTGCTTCTCTTCCGGGGGAATTTGGTCGTACTATGAAGAAGGGTATGGGCCTGTGCATGTACGTAATCTCTGCCACTTTCACCTTATATTTTGCTTAAATATTTATTATTTTCTGCTACTTCTTCCAGATTTTTATTATTTTATTTATTGATAATTTATGAACTGAAAACAGGAGCAGCAGGTGGGGGTCTATAAGAAGGGATCCATACAGGCAGTGATTTTCATTGAAAAGCTAGCAACAAATTTAAGGTTGTTTTTGCCCTTTGTTTTTCTCTTACGTTTTCAGCTTCAATTTGTGTCATTTCAACATCATGGCTTCATCAAATAGAAATTGGCCTAGCATGTTCAAGTCCAAACCCAAATGGCAGAATGAAAATATGAACTCGTCTCTCATATCAACTGGTTGCCACAGAACCCCATACACAACAGGTAATTATTTCCACAAAATTTTGTTTGATAAAATTTCGGTTTTCTTACTTGTTTCTGAGTTTATTTCCGACTTCACTTCTCAAAGTTTACCGTTTTTATAGAGAGAAACACACTTTCTGAACTCGAAATGAAATAGCTTTGGCGGCTTAAAACCGGCTTGAATGTTCAATAATTAAATACTACATCAATCGTGCACGGGCTTTGATGTGAACTCTTTTGTACAAATATAAGAATTAAGAAAGGTAAATTAATCCTTTGTTAGAAAGGTAATTTGCATGAGAGCCCTATTATTCATTTCAGTGTATATGTCTCGAATTGTTTATAGTTTCTAACATTGGATAATCCACAGTGCCCGGATACGAAGAAAGAACTCCTGAACCTAAGCCAAGATGGAATCCGAGACCCGAGCAAATCCGTTTGCTGGAAGCTATTTTCAACTCAGGAATGGTGAATCCTCCAAGAGATGAAATAAGGAAAATTAGGGCTCATTTGGAACAGTATGGCCAAGTTGGAGATGCCAATGTTTTCTATTGGTTTCAGAATAGAAAATCAAGAAGCAAACAAAAGAACAGACAACTCCACAAAACCAAGTCACAAACTCACCACATGCCGCCCATCACCACCAACATGGCCGCCAACGCTTCAATTTCAACACCTTCTGATAAATCGTCTACGAATAATTCAACAGAGAAGGCGATATTCTCAGCTGGATATACTGCTTTGATGGAAGTATCCAATTCTACAACTGGTTCAGCCAACCAGTCAATTTTCCAAACTCCTAGCGAGTTCGGGGTGCCCTATTTTTTTCCGATGCAACAAAGCCCATCAACTGCTGCTTTTACAGAAGGGTTTTGCTTTCCAGATGCATCTGATCATGTTACAGATCATACGGATGTAAATTGTTGCTCAAGTCTCTTGCTCAGTGAACTGATGCTGATGAATCATGAGCCTTCCAAAAAAGCTATTCAGAATGATCATGAGAATATGAAACTGCAGCAACAACTTAGTTACAATGTAACTACAGCACCAAATTCTACACATTCCGTTCAAGTTTTTCCTCCTACTCTTTGTTTTCCATCCCCAATGAATCACATTCAAGGTATTTCCTTTTTTTTTATTTTTAGAAAAAAAAATTAAGGTTATGTTTTCCAAGACACTAACTTTTATGCCATCCGTTACATAAGTTTTTGATAATAAAGCAAGCATTATACCATTTAATATAGATCTTCGTGCAAACACAGCTAAAGAAGAAAATTTCTGAACAGAAAACAAGAACGAAATTCGTTTATGTTCATACCAAATGTCAGCATCAAATAAGTTCCCAAATTACGTTACGACTTGTTTGTTGAGGAAGATTGTATAGCATTTGACGTTATATTACGTTAAAATCTTATACATTCTACAGTTCACTACTGCATATCGTAGTTGGAAACAAACAAGCATATATGGATTTGTCTATTGCCCGAAAATTGTGTTCTATGTCCCTTAGAACCTATGCACGTATTGACTTCTACGTTGTTTCCTTCTGTGATGAACGCTACAATGTATTTAAATTTCCCATGTGGAGTGCAAGAGAGACATATATATGGAGAGGGGATTATGATCTGATGTGTGATGGTGCAGGTGTAGGGGAATCAGGAGGAGGGGGTCCCACAAAATCAACGGTGTTCATCGACGATGTGTGCTTTGAGGTTGCAGTGGGAGAATTATTCAATGTTAGGGAGGCATTTGGTGATGACGCAGTGCTTGTACACTCATCTGGTCAACCTGTTTTGACCAATGAATGGGGGGTTGCACTTCAGCCCCTTCAGCATGGGGCTTTTTACTACTTGGTTAGGGCTTTCACTCCATCATCTGCAGATGAGAGAACTATTGAATTGGTATTTCATCATCACTAATTAATATTTTTGAATTTTTAATAATAGGGATGTACAGCACGATTTGAGCATGCCACGGGACCCTAGAGTCGAGCTCAAAACAGTCGAACTGTAGGGTGCAACCAGGTTTTCTTTTTCCCCTCGTATTATCTTTTATCTTCTTTAATAACGTCCAGGCGTGGCACGATCCCCTATAATCCAACCTTTCGATTGTAGGGACAACGTGGTCAGGTTTGGCCTGATTTTCAGATTTAGAAGAAGTGTTGATGGAAGAGAAGGATTGCTTGTTTTCATTTCATCTCTCTTTGTATTGTACATGGTTTCTAGTAATTATAAGCTTTGTGAAACATGCACTGGTAGCTTTAGGAGAAGTGATGATGAAGCTATATATGTCTGTACTTTGTTTTAATGAACCAACTAGTCTACATGGAAAATATGTCATTTACCGGAGTGTTCGGTCATACTTAAAATTCAATTAAAATTGAAAATATAGCCGTTATTGGATCTCACTCGTCTAATAAAAATCAACAATAACGATTAATTTTTCAATTTTAATCTATACCGAACACACCCTACATTTCTTGCTTCATTCACGTTTTGTGCTCAAAACTAGGACCGGAACTGACCAAAACCTATTCTCGTCTGGACCTGTTGAATTTCATTAATACGTCAAGTTCTTTTGAAAAGTGAAAAACTACTTCTAAAAGTTGCTTTTGAATTTATTTTGATAATTTTCTAAAAGTGCCGTCTAACTAGAAGAAATTTTTAAAAGAAACTAACCCAAAATAATTTTGCAAGAAAATTCTTCAACAAGATGCAAAAACAATGCCAAACAGACCCGAACAATTAAAACCTCCAAGTCTATATTCTACGTATTTCAAACACACATTAACATGGTATGATAAAGAGGTACGCATGAGTAGTAACAATTGCCAATCTAAGAATATAACACACTTCGGGAGTGGTGAACCAACGATGGCCGGTTGGCTTGCCTTTGAACTTTCCTCTTCCCTTTTGCCTATTAATTTTATCCATTCATATGTAATGAGACTCAATGAATGTATAATTAAAAAGTAGATAAAAGAATAAAAATAAAATTTGATCCACTTATAAGCAATAATAAGCTTTGTCAAACATACACTATAATTTAATTTGGTAGAACTTTACAAAAGCAAAAAATCTTAAATTTGTTTCTGGTTGTATACTAAGGCATTCACAATCACCCGGTCAATTTCGTTCATGAACAGAATGCATATTTTGACGTGCTTCCTCGTGGATTATTTAGTTCCCCTATTCAGCAGCTAATTCTCATGATCATGAACAAGAAACCGAAAAAGCCACATAAATCTTCTCGTACAATGACTTGGATGGGAAACACAACAGGCATTGATGACGAAAATTCCTATTCAAAAGTATCACCTAAATTCGCATAATTGCTCGTTCTATTATCCATCAACTTCTCCAGCAATGTCAATGGGCCGGACAAATGCAAAATAGGAATCGGGATTCACTGACATCAACAGTTCCAATACAATCACCTCACTTGGATTGCTGATCTTGAGACCCGGTTCTAGTAAGCCTGCACGAAAGTGTGCTCAAGAGCAAGTAAACAACTGAGCATTATGCAAAACGGCAATTAGTTGAGATGAAATATTCACCTGGAGAAAGATTTTTTCCACCATAAAGCTCTTTGGCTAACGGGTTTGCTGCCCAATGATTAACTGCAACACGACTAGTAGGTTGAAATCCTACAATACTCCCATCAGATGACAACACCACCTGCTCAGTACGAAGAAGAAAGCAAATCAAAAAATAAGATCACGTACTAGTATCTTGCTTCAAAATTCTAGAGAAGATATACGGCACGGTAATGTCAAGAATAAGAAGAGAGAAAATTGTTTCACATCAACAAAGGAGAAGAGATGGTCCATCAACTAGTAACTCAATATCAACAGCAATGTGTCGTATAACAACTTTAGGCCACGTTGAATTCTTCCAAAACTGGGGTTTGACAACTTGTTCCAGAACCAAACAACTGGGATAGTTTGCAAGGGGTTAATGCCCGTAAATATGTAGTATGAATCAGCTCCATAACACATGACCAGAACACATTCTGCTCAGTCTTTATCAACCCTCACGAACCCAATAAAATGGAAGTGAAACATTAACAAAAGAATAAGAAAACAAACAGATCAAACCTCGGCGTATAAATAATATAGAAAATATGTACTAACTAGTTGACTCAGTAGCTTTTAAACGAGAAACAATTTAGAAGTTATTTGCTAAGCTTCTGAAACCCCCTACATGGGAACCAGTACAAATCATGAGCCTCTAATGGAGATGATCAACTTGAAAATTGAGTAATACATGCTCCCACAAACCTATAGTAGCTACCACTTACTAATAAGAAGAAAGGGGCAAGCCAAAACCTACTCCTAACAAGTTGCTGGCTTTTCATCAGCCGTTGCGCGCTAGCGCGCTTCTCTTTTTCAACAGGCTTCTTCAAATATCCTTTCCATCTTTTAACCATTTATTTAGGCACTGGCCAATCATATTCATGCGTACTGGTATGAAAATGTATCTGGGCATCTTAAAGCAAACTATTTTTTTTTTTTTTTGGATAATCGTGGATATCCGGGCCAATTTGCACGCACCTCGACTAATCCCACGGAGTTCTGAAATTTACGGCTGGATACTCACCTTAGTGGCCTTGAGGGGACTCTGGTAACTATTGGTGAGCAAACCCCAAGGCCTGACCAATTGAGTAACCCCTCAGGGTTAAAGCAAACTATTATTTAGCATCAACAATTTCCTTTCACATCATCAAAGGTCACTTGGATCATAATTTAAGAAATGGAGGAATTGGAATGCACAGAATTTTAGCAATACTACCTGATAACTAGCAATATCTTGCAAGGATGCTTTTGCCTCTTCATCAGTTGCTTCTGACAATTGAGAAGTGGATAAAATAGTGGAGTCAATATCGTCCATCTTCCTCAGATATATTGGGAGTTCTCCAGTCCATGCACAACGACGAGAGTTCATCACAATTTCACCAGGCCAACCGAAAGAATCCTTGATTCTTCTAATTACTGAGACACAGTGAGCTTCCAACTAGTAATAAAAAGAAAAATCAGAAATATGCTAGAAAGGCAATCAAAAAACATGGCATCATACACAGTTTCATTCATGTGGCCAATCTGGACACCAACTAAACATCAAAAATTGTTTCGCATACTTCGAGATGCACGCAGGACATTGACCCATTTAGAAGAATGACTATATCAGCAATCGATCCTAAATCTTCACATGAGGAATAAATTATCAAAGTTTATTGAAGAAATTGACATTCCGTCGGTTTAATTAATTCTTGGTTCCCATGCACTATAGTCACTAAAGCACTGAAATATAATGCAGAACAAAAAAGGAAGTCAATGACCGAAATAATGATGCCTGAAGTACAATCAGTTAACACATAATAATACTGTTATAGTCTGCGTACCTTACAAGAGTCCATAGACTGATGCTGAACACTGTGAATATGAGATGATTGAGGTGGACAATTTTCCTGAATAAACCTCCTTCCACTAGGCAGAGAAGAGAGACAAAATTTACCGAAAATACTGATGGAAACAAGGAAAAGCCCACTAGCAAGAGCAATGGAGAACATCTTCAACAGAGAACTGCCCTGTAACAGAGAGAGCAATCTGCATGATACACTAGAAAATATATTAAGTGAAAGATGCAAATGAATATGATAGCGAACACATTTAAGAATCCAAATTGGTGTATAAAGAGGAAAAAGATTCCTATAAGATTGAGAGACAGGGAGTTGTATATGATTTCAATTTATAACTGGAAATAAGGCATCAAAGTAATGAAAAGAGGAATGCAAAAAGATACCTTGTTGCGGTACAAACTTGAAGACTTTGCAATTGTATGACATAACAATTTCTTATCTGGAAGAGTATACACATCCTCATAGTACATATCGAGTATGTCGGCCAAACGCACCTGCACATCGAAGGAAAGAAAAAGTTCAACAGACATCTTCACTGCAAATTAAAATGACCTAGAATTAAGGAAAAAGAAAAGGTCAAAAAAGAGGCGAAAATACCATTTGGGAGTGGGTAAGTAAAACTTCCCAGACTTTTGTAGCAGATTTGTTCCACCCTTTGAACTTTACGTCCCTAAGTTTACCTACATCAATTTCCAGCCTGTACGAAGGTATATATTCGCTTATCCAAGCACCGAACTCAGAACCACCCATCTTTTCCAGTTCAGAGTATGCCGGTGATGCTAACAGACTGTTCTTGAATTTCATCTCCTTAAGCTTATAGTTTGCTCTTTCTGCACTAAACTTTTCTAGCAGAACATTGGCATTTGCAAGCATCTCATATTCAAGTAAGTTGTACAGAACTACAGTTGAATCTTGCGATACAATCTGTTTACGTTCGCTAAACCAACGGAAAAACATATTTGGTGCTCTCCTAGCTGAGTAGTGATAGAAGTTTCTCTCAGTGCTTTCAAGGGAAGCAAGGCAAAGAACTTCTGCAATCGCAGAAATGACTCCTTCATCCACTGAGGTAAGGGTAAAAGATGCAGGTACCTGCCCATAGGAAAGGGAATAAGAGAACTCAATCCATCAGTATGACGTGGCACCTGCAGAACAGAAACATTAAATATGATATTACAACAAAGTAACAAGGCCACAAGGCAATACTCATAATCCGGTAGGTGGAGGCAGAGAGAGAGGATACCTTACCTCTCTTGGATTTTCAAGGTTGTCCATGTTTCTTTCTGTTCCAGGTCTAAAAATTGCCAGTTCAAGATTCCAGAGTTGTTGTATTACTACTTGTCTAAAGGTCATGGCAAGTATATTCTTCGAAGTGGTACTGGATAACATATCTGTGGTCAGAGAACTCTTGAGTTTTATAGCTTTCTCTTTAACTCTCCGAGCTGGTAAAAACTGGCAAAATAACAAAATCAGAAAGATGATAATGAAAGAAAAAACTAAGAGAAAAGATAGATATTCGATATGAATTTGTCATCTTCTTGGTGATAAGAACAACAATTGCAACTGATCCAAAATAAAACTCACTACTTAAAAAATAAATAAATAAAAATCTGCTGAATAACCTGCTTGTTATCAACGTTAAGGCTAAGAAAGGAGGAATACTTAGGAAACTTTTCATAATATTTTTGGGTACAAAAGGAGACTAAGATTCAATTTCCTAGAATAGGATAAAAATGTTGATTACTCATTACCTAGTAAATGAATTATTCCTAGAGTAAGCAGAGCAGAAACATAGTAAAGTAATGTGCATCTGCAAGATGTAATCAAACACAAAGCATTCTCATCCATTAGTTGTGAAATCATTCTCCCAGCCACCCAAAACACAAAGATACATTTTTGTAATGCGTTTAAGCTATTTTTTACAGCATTGACTGAATCATTATGATTATAAGATATGTTTTAAACGTTAGCCATTCAATCAACTTCATTAATTGACTGTGTTCTATATGATAAATTTGATATGTCATTTAAAGGAATCTAAAGAGGAAAAAGAACAAGAATTTCCATACTTCAACTACTAGCAATATACTGAATTAACTACAAAAACAACAATTAGTAACTTTCCTGTAAATTCATCTTTCAGACTTACCAGTCTTGTAGAAACAGCACTATGCTCATCACCATTCCCGGGAAACACAGTCTCGACAACCATTGCAGGTACGCCAGCAGAGACATGTTCATCGGCGGCTTCTCCACCGTCAGCTGCAGCTGCAGTGAGCGCCTGCTGGAAGTCGACGGAGCCAACGAGGGTTAGCCGAACCAAGTCGTTCTCATAGGTCCTGACGGCCGGGAGCGACTTCTCATTTGCGTCAGCATCGGCTACCGCTTCGAGAATGGCTTGTTCCGAAGTGAATCGGGAGATTGGCCGGTGAGAAGAGAAAGAGAGTATAGAGTGGGGATATTTGTATGGTCTGAGGGGTAGCATGGGGAGAAATGGAATTGAGGGTTTAAAGGGAAGAGAGTGGAGGGAAAAGAGAGTGGGTGTAGAAAAAGCCATTGAATTTGCAGGTCGAAAATGGAAGCTCGGCTAGGTTTTATGTTTGAACCAAGAAGCGCATTTGAGTAGGGAGTATGGTTTTTTTCCTTCAACCTCTTCTTAAAAATCGACTTTTAAATAGATCATTGTCTCTCTTTGTATTAGAATCGATCTTCTATCTACAATTCACGAGTTATAATGCATAGCTGCCGACATGGCATGTTCGTGCAAAATCTACGGGATTGTTAATAAGTAATAGAATTAATGAGTTGAGAATATCGTCCACATAGAATAAATTTAATTGAAGTTTACTAACTTTTTATAGGATTCAAATTATGTAAACAAAAGAAAGTTTGATTTTAGTTTATGTTTAATTAATCTAAAAAAGCGATAAAAAGTGTTTTTTTATCAAATCATGGATGATTGTGTTAAATTTTGAATTCTCCTATTACTGTATATTTCAATTCTTGATTTGTAATTTAGTTCCGTTCATGCATTCTTGACAATCGATAAAACTATGATATATAATTTTCTTTTCCAAAACAAATTAAATCTATCATAATCACGACCCAAATTCGAATAATTAGAATACATTAAAGTTCAGATTATCTATATGATTGCACACGTGATAAATGTTGGGAATAACATTTATTGCACATGTTAATTTTGTCTTGTTCTAAACTTATTGTGAATTTCTCAACACTACAACGAGTAACTAATTATTCAATTGGTGGCCAATCAATCAAATAATGCAATGGGTATGCAAAATTAATCAAGAAACGCAAGAAATAAATTAAATCACTAGTCTTGAATTAAAACAAATAACAAATAAGCTTTATCTTCATCCAATACAAAAACGAATCGAGTTTAACATGTTAATATATAAATTACAAAAAGAATAATAGAAAATATTACCCGGATCATGAAATAAATCAAAAGAAGTTGATCTTCAAACCCAATGTTAACTTCTTCAAAATCTTAATGTAATGACCTTCAATTCCTTGCTAAGGTTTGATCTCCTCTCTCAAAATATAGCAATGGCCTCTTGTTCTTGATGAATTTGATGATAATATTGTGTATGAAGAGGCAAAAGAGAGTTTTTTT
>CAIGRF010335403.1:49127-65078 GCA_903798235.1 Fraxinus ornus
AAAGAAGGAAAAGTTATTGATGTGATGAAAAATATTATTTTATTGAAGAATGTGTGGTTGAAAATGAGTAGAAGAATGAAAATGAAAATTTTTATATGTACCACACATGAGCTTAATAAGAGAAATTGTTCAACGTTAATTCTTATTATTAAAGAGAAGAAGTTAAAATTTTATTCGTGGTAATGCTCAACTCAAACATGTCGGCACGATACTATTGTTTTTCATGTCCAACCAACCGCACCAGCCAGCATAACTAACGGGCCATCTCAACATATTTCTTCCATTTTTGCCTGTCTGGGTTGGTAAGTACCAACTAAAAGGTGTGACCCTATTTATTGCGTTATTAATTCGGCCATTTTTACATCACAAAGTTAAGTTATATGGTTACCCAACTATCAACATTATTTGAATATGACACCTCATTAACTTTTCGTCTACGTCTCTGTTTGATCTTAACCGTAAAATATTATTTTTCTCGATACAGCATGAGATATTGACATTAATAATTAGGCTAGACTAAAAAGTTTCTTAAATATACTTATAAGTAACTTTTAAATTTTAATATGTTCGAATTGTTTCATTTATTGCTTATAAGTAAAAGAAGTTGCTCATTTTGATAGTGATAGAAAAGTAAATGTTGCAGGCTTTCTCAAACTTTGACAAAAAAAGTAACACAACTATGTACTTTGTTACTTCATCTCGACGGTTACCAGAACGATTCCGTCTTGAGGAGAGAATATTGGGACACAACTTAAATAAAGAAAGGTGGCCTAGCAAGCCCTTTGCGGATCTCTTTGCATCGTCCCCTTATATCTTCCTTCATAGTAAATATTTAATTTAAAATTGACTTATTTACTTAATCGTAATTTCTTTGAGCTTAACCAAACATGCCATATACATCCAAATACCAAAAAAATAAAAAATTGCTACTCTTCTTTCAAGTGCTATTCATGCCTAGGACCCAATCTTCACCCCCCACCCCACCCCAACCCCTCTCACACAATACAAAATATATATTATATAGCCATAACAAGTTCACTCCACTTCTCATTGTACTAACAAAATCTCTTTAGTTACCCTACAATGGCTCCCTCTGCCACCAGTTTTTTCCTCCTCCTCCTTGCCCTCTCCTCCGCCGTGCATACTCGTGCAGGAGACAGCCAATCCTTCAACAAAATCCCTAGCACCACCACCAATGTCGTCAAAATTACACAAAGCCCAAACACTAAAAAAGAAGAACCCAACAATCAACAGCAAGAACCTAGTTTCCTTCCTCAAAATGAAAATGTTTATGGCCTTTATGGTCATGAATCAGGCCAGCTCCCTTCCACCGCCACCGCCACCAATGTTGAACCCGAAACCACCAAATATCGCCCCAAAAACTACAACCCTGTCTCCTATGTTACTGAACCAGAAGACATGACTACATTCACTGAAAAAAGTTATACCGCAGGCCCTAACAACTATGATGGCGGAAACTTCTATGAGCAGCCGCAAGGGCGGGACGAAACCAGATTTATGGGCGGTGCAACCCCAAAACACCATGAGAATTACTACGGAAATGGTGGCGGTAGTTACTACAACAGCCCGCAAGAAAATACCATGAGTGGCTACAGAAGAAACAATTATTACAACAATGGTGGCGGCAGTCTCAATGGCCAGCCTCAAGGCCTGAGCGACACCAGGTTCATGGGCGGCGCAACCTCAAACCACCGTGAGAATTACTACAGAAACGGTGGCGATATGAACAATTTCCAACAGCAAGGAATGAGTGATACAAGATTCTTGGAAAATGGCAAGTACTTTTATGATGTAAACAGTGAAAAATATAGCAGTAATCATCCATACGAGAGCTTGAAAGGAATTGGAGCAAGAAATGAATACAGAAATAGGAATTATTATGGCAATAATGAGAATTCATATGACTACAACAATTCCATGGAAGAATTTCAGAATCAAGATGAGTTGCAAGAAAGCCAAGATGAAGAAATTATGCCGTGAAGATAGACGGGATCTTTGATAACTAGAGAATAGTTAACATCTCGTCTATTCAATATGTTTTAATCTATGTACTGAACATATTCACTACGTTGATGAATGATTCTCGTGTAAGGTTATGGTTTATTAATAGGAAAAGTGAAGAATTGTTTATGTGGAATGTTATCATTTTTTCAAAGTTCTTTTCAAGATTGAAGAATTGTTTATGTGGAACTTTTGATTTTGTATTTGGGTAATTTTTAATTAAATAAATTATTGTATAATTATTAAATATTGTATAATTTATGTCCACACCCATCTATTTACTTTATATATTGATGTTAGAGAAAATGTACTTGATGATGCAACTGAAAAAGTAAACAAGAATATTGACCTCGAGATGATATTTAGATTTTCCAAACGAAAACTTAAGGCATGGAAATGTTTCTTCGAAGTCAAGACTTTAATATACCTAATTTTATGTAGATCGAGCTATCTTATACAATTTCGAGCGTACGAATATATTTATAAACTATTGTACAATTTTGTACCACCATTCCTCCCACCCCCACCAACCCACACACTATAATTACATGAGAATTATGTAGTGTGGTTAATCATGACCCTGTTTACTTGACCTAACAAAAGGTGCAAATTTTGGAATATTAAATGGCAGGGGCTATTTTGGTTGATGCATTTAAGGAAAATTGTTAAAGGACTGGACATTTTTTGTCCTTGGCAGTTGAATAAGGTTTGTTGTATTATTTTCTATGGGACCAATGATCCCAACCCAAGTGAGGATATCTTCCGGATTTAGATTTTGTTTGCTTTTAATTTTATTCTTTTAGTGTACACTTAAATAAATAAAGTATTTGACACTAGGAGCTTGTTTGGTACAGTTTAAAATTCAATTAAAACTGAAAATATGGTCGTTATTGGGTCTCACTCGTCTAATAAAAATCAACAATAACGACTAATTTTTCAATTTTAATCTCTACCGAACACATTCTAGATTTTGAAAGTAAAAGATCCACAACTATAATTTTACCAATTTTAAAAAATTATAAATTGCCATGATTTTCGTAAATTCGAATAATTTTTCACATAATTCATTAAAAAATGTTAATCTTATTCTCATCTTCATCGTTGTGTTGTGTATCTGAATTTAGAGATGAGAATTTATGTAGTCGTCATTGTCAATAGCGTAGTAGTAACATGTTCAGCATTTAATGCAGTAAACATTATCTAAAGATTATTGACAAAAATATTAGCTGGCCTGAGAAGAACTGAAAGAGGGACTGGACTAGAAAGCAAGTCTTGTAACAATTCAAAGTTCAAAAAAAAAAGGAGCAGAAAAAGTTGCTAAGTTCAATTACAATTCAACATTCTAAACATGTCTCAAAACTTAGAAAGTTAAAACCCTAGGTAATTGAGCGTTATTTACATCAACTAAAATAATCGACTCATGTTAACCCCCTCCGGGGGTGGCCGAGTTGGTGGAGCAGGTGCACGCGGAGATCGAAAGTCACGAGTTCGAATCCTATGCCAACACTTTCTCGGTTGAACCCGTCGCACCGAGCTTGTTTATTGCGATTTATCTCTCCTGTGTGGTTTGCGGGCTACTACATATAGAGCGAAGTTTTACCCAGTACACACTAACGAATAGCTGGCTACGGGTTCCTACGTCAACAAAAAAATAAAATAAAAATAATCGACTCATGTTGAGTTATAAGCATTATTTGCATGAACTTATGAGATGCGATCTCTTTTTCAATCTATCTATGAAGAAATATGACTAAAATTTACCCCGAACTATGATTTGAGTCCTTATTTGGCCCCCCATTTTCTAGAACTCATTTTTTCTCAAATTTATTTTCAACCACGCATTTTAACTTTTATCAAAATCTATTATAAGTCTATTTTTTTATCTAAACCAAACAGGAGCTAAATTTAACCTCCAACAGAGTCCACCCACAAGAAGAATCAAGTTTATTTATTGTAACGAACCCGTTGAATGTATCGTATGTTAGGTTAAAAGTTGATGTCCAAATGTTTTTTTCGTCTCTCTCCTTGATGGAATGAAACCACTACATTTCAGTATGGCACCGAAATTAGACACTAAAAAGGGGAACATGTAATAATGCAAGAGTCTTCATTATGTTTGATGGATAAAAATAGATAAAATGTACAAAGCACATGTAGCTGACACTACAGTTTCAATAATCATGGCCTCCATCTACTTGCGGACCTCATAATTTTAAGTGAAAATTTTACTTGAGATTCTTCACCTTCCCATTTTTGAGGAACGCTATCATGGGACAATCTTTTACAAGCCAAATATCAAACCAAACCAAACCAAACCAAACTAATACTAGTCCTATGGAGTTAGTTTAATTATCTTATAACGATAAAAATCAATATAATTCAGAGAAATCGGTATACCAAACCCAATAATCACCAAGTAAATTGTTACAGCATCAAGATTCTTCAACAACATTCACCAACTCATACTCGACCAGTGATAGATTGTTGTCCTCTTTGACCACAAATTTTGCGGGATCAGTAACCTCGATGCGGCCCCACTTATCAACAGCTAGCCTCATAGACCCCTTGAACATGTCAATTTTTGCATTCCGAAGAATCAAGGTGTTACCTGGCTTCATCAGATCAACTGCAGGGAAACCAAATCAATTCATCAGTAAGCGCAGTAGGAGTGGAATTACGTCTACAAAAGTGCAAGAAGTTAATATCATTGCGACAATTAAGTATCAAAATACAACTAGTATATATAATTCAGATGAACTAAAGAGCATTTTGACTATACTGCCAGATAGACTAATTGGTTTTTGGCTAACATTTAAGGTAAAGGTTGAAATTAAAAAAAAATGGAAAAAAGAGCATGGAGAAGAAGACCTCTTCCAAGGTCATAACATCAAGGTTAAGAGATCAAACAATATCAAGAAACATAACATCCAACCGCCCACGTGAAGAGTAAAGAATAGAAGGAAAACAAAAAAGAAACCACAGATAGAGAGTAAACTAGCTTAAATTTGTTTCCAGGCAATTATAGTATTATCAGGTGGCTCAGACAAGAATGTTAAGAGGAACATAAAAGCACCATATCATACAAATCTCAGGAATAAAAAACAAGACAAATATACATCTCCTAGTGCTATGTCAATAATATTCAGTTACACATGTCCAACAGCACTGATGTAAAAAGGCATTGCAGATTTTAACAATAACTAAATCCTTCTTTAAACCTCAAGGCATATTGATACATAAGCACAAGCCAATAAAATAAATCAAAAAATATAAAAATACAGAAATATGCTAAATCTCAACATATTTGATTCTCATATCATGCTCCTCATCACTGTCAGTTAATTCTTCTCATTGTTTGACATCATCATCGAATTACAATAGCATATTCTCCTCCTTCCATGTCAAGGCCAAAAAAAAACCTCTGCAAAAGGTTTTATGGTATTAGAAAATAGCCTAAAAAGCTGAGATCAATTATAAAAATTTCATAAAAGGAAATAGAAACAAGCGCCACCATAGCTGCTTTGAGGAGCAAGCCTAAGTAAATCAAGGCGTGGGGCTTGAAAATGGCACACGTGGCGTAAGCTTTAAAGCGTTTAGTGACTCACAAAAGTCACACTTCAAGACACAAGTCTCATAAAATATTTTGAAACGATGCTCTTGATTGTGAACTATGAAGCATGGATATGGAGACACTGTAGGACATGCCACACATGATTTTTCAGAAAAAACTGACACGTTGATTAAAATAATAATTATCATTTCATTTATTAATTTCATGCCGTGAAGCCTACTGTAGAGATTGGTAGCTTTTATTAATTTAGACAAAAATCTACGATAAAATGACAGAAGAAGTGTCAAGGTAAGTGCCAAAGGGAAGAAATTTCTATCACACACTAGTATTAATTTAGATATGTATAATACAGAAAGTTCCAACTTTGAAATGTAGTAGTAGAAATTTTCTATTACTATAGACTTGGATCAAGGTTTCATCCTAAATCTAGATCTTTTTAAAATCATGGATGAGCTCATAGGCCATATCCAAGATTAGATAAATTGTTGCAAGTAATTTGTTAAATATATGATCTTACTTGATGAGGCTTTAAGGAAGATAGATTGAAATGGCTTTGGAGGAGCACTTTGGACCAATGCTAAATAGATTTAAAAAATGAAGAAGTGTTACAAGTACGCAACATTATAGGAAGATACCTAGAAAGTTAGAAACTTCTATACAACGGTAATTGGGAAAGTTTGATTTATGTACTGAGAGGACATCAAAGAATAAGAAGTTCAGAAAACAAAATTAGAGTTGGTAAAATGGATGTGCAGGCAATGAAATAGATAAGGATAACAAGGTAAAAATAAATTAGGAAATGACTAAAATTAACGAATAATGTTATTTAGCACCACTGGTGCTTAACACCAATCTAGATGACAATTAGATGTCATTAAATGATTGGTTCATTTAAATGCAAAGTCAAAACATCCACTTAATTGCACTTATCATGGGTGGTACTTAGACTGGTGGTAGTTAGCATTAGTTAAACTTAACATGTCTGACATTGATGAAAAACTAATTGCATTGGATTCTCTTGTAGGCAGCAGACGTAGCTGTGGATCAAACAGAGTGGCAAAAGATGACTTGTGCGAGTGACTCCAACTTGATTTTTCTTCTTTTTCTATTGTTATAATATCCACGAAATGGAACCAAAACCTGAATTTTCTATGCTTCTATTCCACTGGCTCCAACACTGCTAAGTAACTGCAACTGAACTTAGCCATGCAGAACCACAAAGAAGAGATTGTTAAAGCTTTTATTCGCAAGATAATTGAGGATTACAGCTTAAAAACATTTTCCGGCCTACTATTATGTAACGTATTAAGCAGCACTGTCCCCTTCATGTTTAGATGAAAACCAATCTCAAACCACAAAAATTAGTATTGCTTGAAACAAAGCATAAAAGACACAGATACAGGGAGAGATGATGCATAGAAATGCCCAAGAGATGAACTTCACTGAAAAAGAAAAAGTATCCATAAACTTAACAAATATTTGACACTG
Organism: Fraxinus ornus; assembly: GCA_903798235.1. Classification (NCBI taxonomy): domain Eukaryota; kingdom Viridiplantae; phylum Streptophyta; class Magnoliopsida; order Lamiales; family Oleaceae; genus Fraxinus; species Fraxinus ornus. The sequence continues at coordinate 56,209 of CAIGRF010335403.1, forward strand.
AAAGGTGAAAGCATATACATGCTCGCTAATTTACAGCTCGCGCGTAATAACAAATACCAAAATCTAAATCAGATCGCAGGTGGCGAAATTTATACAATTTGAGCCATAAAATCCCAGATAAATATAATAATTAAGAAATGCAACTATTCTTCCCCCATAAAATTTCACAATTTGTTCAGTTTCATAAATAAAAAAGTTTCATTTATCAGCATTTTTAGTCAATTACCAATTCTCCCCAACAATAATATATTTAGCACGAAACAGCAACCCCTTACAAAAAATGTAAATAAATACACGTGTGTGCCTGGAGGAGAGATTGGCGAACGGACCTTGGTTATTACGGGCAGTGAAGAGGATGGTGCCCGTTTCGTCGCCAATGAGGCACTCCGCGATACGAGTATTCTGGTTCTGGGGCCCACGGAACGACATCGTATTCCGGGGCTTGTTGCTGAGTACAGTGTTGGAGTTCAATACTTCCACGATCAATGTGTGGCCATTCGTCCCCGGCTTCAAAGAATCAACCTTTACAAACACCGGTTTTCTCAACCCTGAGTTGTGGCTGTTCGCGTCTGTGACGCTGGCGCCGGATTGTTCCACTGATTCCGACGAACCTTTGGTTGCCATCGGCAGAGAGAGTGAGTAGTTAGAGATTTGGGGATTTAGTTATCGGGTTTTGCGAGTTAACGGGGATTGGAAATGAGAAACCCTACCTCTAAAATGAAAAATGAGTTAAATGTTTCGGCCACTGAACTTTATACTATGTCACAGCTTAGCCATTGAACTTCATTAATTATCTCATTGGCCATTGAACTTTGTTCTGTCCAACTCCATCACTCACATGATGAAAATCGTTAATAGATGTGCCTACGTGGACGACGAAAAAATGAGTTGGCTAGTTAAATCTTTTCCAAGTGGTAAATTAGTGCCAAATCAGCTTCCACGTAAGCAAAATTAAATTGGACCTTACCAAACAAGGCTTTACCAATTTCATAAAAATGACTTTAACAAAAACAAAATTTAATCTCTTTGAATCGTGAACTCAGTTTTTCCTCCCAAATTCACTCGCGAAGAGCCCTAATTTCACCTCAACTGATCATCTTCCCCAAAACAATTGATCCCCAAACATTCACCTCAAGAACCCTAACCCCCAAAATCGATTCAATCGACGAGAAGAGTACAAACAATCAGCCAAAATCCGAACTACATGATACAGTAATCAAGTGTTCGTTGGATCCTGACCGTGATTTGAACTGAATTAAAGGTACATGTCGTCCGTTGCCTTGTGAATCTAAATGCGATTTTGTTGAAATGAACCATTGTCGATTTCATCCCATATAGTTTCACTATCAATATCTGCTGTGGATTTGGTTTTACCTAATGATCTGTTGGAGCGAATATTAGCCTATCTCCCGATCGCTAGCATTCTTCATGTTCACAAGCTCAGACGAACCAATCGGTTATGCATACGATCCCATCCTTCGAAAATGGTATGGCATTGACCTCCATTGCATTGAGACATCCAATTGGTTCATTGCTTCATCGTGTGGATTAGTTTGCTTCATGGATAATGATAGCAGGAGTGAACTAGTTGCTAAATTCATTAACTGGTTTTTAGGTTTTCTTGATGATTGATGATGAATACCAAGAAATTAGAGACTATTATTTAAGATAGAAAATATGATTCTGCTAGAAAATCGCAGTATATATTGTACAGTATATTCAAAAAGCTATACGAAGCTGTTGATTTTACTTGTGAGTTTAATAGATTGTTGATTTGTTTTTGTGGAGAATCTTGTGGATGGATGCTTAATGATATCAATGAATGGTTGGAATTTTTGTAGCTTGTCCTTTTTTTTTCCAGATGTGCATCAGGTATTGAAGCTACCAGATAACTATTGAAGCTACCAGATGTGCATCAGCTAAACCAGCTGGAGACTACTAGCAGCAAAAAAGCCAACGAGGACCAATGACAGAGCAGCTACAACAGAAGTACTAGAAGAGAATTAGTTGGATTGGTTTTGTACAATTGTATTGAATCAATTTTACATTTATTCTTCATGTAAATTTGTTAGGAAGTTAGTTGGAAAATGATTCCATTTTTTTGAGCTAAGACCGGTAGAAATTGTTAAACCTGCCAAGTTGCTCAGCCCTGAGACTAAGACCGTACTTCTGCGGCATACAAGAAATCCTTTGGTTAACGAACTGCTTCCCTTGTCTAAATTTTGGGATGCTGAGAAAACTATTCGTGAAGTTAAGGCCATCTACCGGCTTATTGGTGACAAATCATGTTTTTCAGCTTTGGATAAAGCAATTCCACATGTTAGTCAATCTGCAGTCAGCTTAATCTACAGCAGAATGATCTAGAAGAGAATTAGTTGGATTGGTTTTGTACAGTTGTTTTCATCTTCAGACATGATAACCAGCCTGGAAGCCCCTTCAAAGTCTTCTACAGTTGTTGTTCAGTTGGAGAAAGGAGATAAGGAAAAGAAAGGGAAACAGAAGAAAGGAGCTCCATAAAATGTTTTTGCCTCTGTTATTTCTTAAGACAATGTTGACAGTAATTGTTTGTGGTGTAAGAAGTTCATTGTAATTGTGATGTGTTATTTGATCATGACCCTATATGTATTTATTAACAAGTTCGAACAATGTAGATTTGAACTTGTTTGTGGAAAGTTATCTCTTGTTTTATTGTTTTTGAAATGTTAGATCAAATTCGATTTTGAGCTGTGCATGGGTGTTATAATTGCAAGTGTTGATCAAAAAGCTATTGGAGATGGTGTCTCCTGGAATACAGTTATTATTAGATTTGTAATGACAAAATTCTGATATTGAACAATTGAGATGAGGCTGAGAAAAATATTCATTCAACTGTGTAAAAGAATTGTACAATGAAGGTTCTATAAATACAGAAAAATTGAATCATTTTCTAACTAACTTCCTAACAAATTTACATGAAGAATAAATGCAAAACTAATTCAATACAATCGTACAAAACCAATCCAACTAATTCTCTTCGAGTCCTTCTGATGTAGCTGCTCTGTCATTGGTCCTCGTTGGCTTTCTTGCTGCTAGTAGTCCTCCAGCTAGTTTAGCTGATGTACATCTGGTAGCTTCAATAGTTATCTGCTGATGCAGCCAAAAAAGGAAAATAAAAAGGCAGCAAATATAGAATAAACTCGCCAAAAAAAAAATTGAAAACATATATATAATGCAACAGATTTCAAAAGCAAAAACAAAAGGGGAAAAAGGTAATAAGTGGTTGCATTAATAAATCTATATGGATAAACCATGTTAGCTTTTTGAAAAGGTAAATGGTTGGATTAATAAATCTATATGGACATTGTTAGATTGTTACCAGCTTCATTATAACATTGAATTATTGTAGTTTATATATCGTTCAAGAAATTAATGATGTCCATAATCACCAAACGTTCAAATTCAAAATGCAGTATAATAAACAATCCAACTAAGATTTGTTAGTTAGCATAACTCCTCCAGATAAGAGAACTTCAAAATGCAGTATAATAAATAATCCAACTAAGATTTAAGTTTTACCACACATAAACCCAGCCCATCCCAAATGCACACAAAAAGCAAATAATGGAAAGTAAAAAAAAAAAAAATCTGCTTATATCCATCTCTAACCTCTGTTGTCATCCCCAAAGTACATCTCCCATTATAATCCTTTTACTATTATTGCTCTCATCAAACAACAATACTGTGAAATTGAGACACCAACCCATCAGACGGCTCATGTTCCCAATTTCAATTATTACATTTATCATATTCATAAACACATACATGTTCAAGAACTGATGGGGATGGGAAAGGGGGGAGAGGGAAAGGAAGAAGATGTGGGGAGGGAGGACAGATGATGAGGGAAAGAAATTCCACAGTGATTTGCAGAATGAGCAAGGACGGAGCATCAGGGGCAACAAGATGTCAAAATCATTAAGTCTTTTGATCAAAATACTTACACCGATCTGATAATCTTGAAAAAGGTATGGAGATTCTGGTCGAATTCGGGAATTTCCCCCTCAATCTTAAGGCTGATTGGAACAATTTACTGATTTAGGATTCTTGAGGTAGATGGCTTCACGCCTCACGGGATGGGTCTGGGGAAATTTTCATCTGGGTTTGGCTTCTTACATTTCTGGCCAGAGTCGTGTTTGGTTGGGAGCTTGCTTATTTGGCTAATGAGTTGGCGAATGATAACTTATTTGGAAGGATTTAACTGGCCAAGTCATTTTTCCATCATCCACGTAGACGAGTCAATTAACGGTTTGAATTGGGTGAGTGATGGAGTTGGACGGAGTGAAGTTCAGTGACCACCGTGACAATTGTGAAAGTTTGGTGAGTAAGTCGTGACACAACCCAAAGTTCAGTGACTAATGAAACGTTTAACTCAATGAAAAATAGTAAAGGAATAAAAGTTGGGGGCTTTTAATTTGGGAAAAACGCCATGGAGCCCCCTCTTTTCCCCTTTCTTTTCAATTCCATCCTTGATAATTTATATGTTACGTAATACTTTTTTTTTTTTGAAGGTTTATGTAAATTAATTAACTATTTAAAAGTAACAACTGGAAAAAATTTCTACTCAAAATCAAAATGTGAAATAGTCAATTATTTTTAAATTCATATAGACATGTCACTAAGTGAAATCAAGAATTGACCAATTTACAAATTAATTAATATTTTTATCTTGTGTAAATATATTGTACAATATTTATATTGTACCCGCTCACAAACACACCAATTACCTTTTGAAATCCCTAAATTTTCCATACCCCTCATCTCTTCCTTCATCGGCATCACCCCCAATTTCATTCTCTCAGCTTACCTTTCCTCACTATCGCATCATTCCTTTCTTCTTCTCGACCACCATTTTTGGAACAAGAATGGAAACATCCACTAGCAGCCTACGTTTCTCAAACAAGAAGGATGGGTCCTCAATCCCCAAGACTTGCAAACGTTAGGGATCATTTGTGCAAAAAATCGTTTACTTGCTTCTACAAGCTTTTCTTTTTACCATCTTACCGTAATCATAATATTTTATCCATTATTGTTTATCAGCTATTCATACAACCTTTCAATCTCCATAGTATATTGTGCAGTTAGATCATGTAAAGGAAATAAGATTGTCTATTTTCTTCTATTGTTACTTTTCTACTTCAATTTTCTAATTCCCTTTTAGCTAGAAGATAACATACTCATGTCAAGCTTGAGTTCTAACATACTAATTTCTTTTTGTGCACTCAATATTTGTCAAGGATTAAGAATAGATATCGATAGTCATCAACCTAATACGTCACTTGATGTATCTACTTTATGACGTTCAAAATGTAGATGAATGCTTGACCTAGAGTCAATTATTCCGACAAGGTGTTGAGGTTCAACTTTGACGATGATGAATAAGTCTAGGGCTGGATGAACCCAAACGGCACATCAACTTGGTACTCCCCATTTTGACTTGTTTTCCAATATTGATGATACCAAACGCCACCTATGTCTCCCAAGAACACAAACAGACAACAAAAATAGAAACACAGTAGGTTTTTCTAAACAAATCCTGCTCCCATTTCCCAAAAGAAAACGACAAAGGCGTAATCGCTTTCAAATTACTATAATCTTGTTTTCGTAATAATTTGTGTATTAATAATCCAATCTTGGTTCAGTCTCGGCCATTTCTTTCTGGGCTTTATTCATGGACTCCGAATTCGGTGGCTCACGTTCCGTCACGAAGAACCAATTCATCTTGCAGCACCACCGCCGTCTCAGCCAGAGCCATGGCAGGCACCATAACGACTCCTCTCGATTGGGTTCGTTTCTTTTTTCCATAATTCTTTTTATACCACTCTCAATTGTTCTGAATAATTAATTTTATCGAATTTTCTTCAGTAGATCGCTTTAATATCGATGATTTCGAGGTTGAAGAAGAAGACCCTTTACCTGAATTCTCATGCCCGTATTGTTACGAGGAGTTTGATATAGCCTCCCTTTGCTCACATCTAGAAGATGAACACTCTTGCGAATCAAAAGTCATCGTGAGTTACTCATTAGATTGATTTTTATATTTATCCTTTGAATTTCTGTTTTAGAAAATTTCTTTCTTTGTTGCTGTTGTTTTATGATTTCTTTACGGCTAATGTTTATATTTGCTTAATTCGGTCTAAAGTTTCCCTTTTTAATTCTTTGTCTACGCCTCGTTCAGTAAGGTGGATTGTACATCAGTGACTGTTTAAGAAAGGAAAATCTGGTTTATTTTACAATCAAGTTCTACTCGATTCTGCATATCAACCATGAACCGGCTTATGTTTGGCACATGTTTATAATCTGTTTATAATCGATCAAACCACGATTTATCCGCACATTTTGTGTAGCCCACTAGTACTTCTCACTTATCTACCATTCATTTGTATCTATTTATAATTTTAAACTGATTATAAACAACTCTCCAACATGCTTATATCAGGGACCTGTAAATATCTATTCAGCAGTATTCAATATAAGGATTATTCTTGCATTAGTATCTGGTTGACCTCGTATTTGCAAAATTAATGGGATTTCGGTAGAGCTATAATGGTTTATGCTTAAGGGTCAAGTGCAGCATTATTGTGGAAGAAGTTTACCTACTGAACGCAGAGATTCAACGAGAAAAGATGAGAGCTGATTTATGCATATTTAGCTGAAAGCAAGATGTGATAATGAGCAGTGTGTGATATAGATAGCATAAGATTACATATGATAATTTTTTATCTTTTTTGTGAAATTTTAGGTGTGTGAATATGATTCTTCGAGTCCTTCCATTTCTTATTGATATAACCAGTATAAACGGTTCACTTTCACTCTGCTCATAATCACTATAGACAGTTTTCGTACACAATGCCTGCTGGGAAGAGGTTAGTGAATAGAGACATGAGGAGGGTTGATTGATCGCAGGGTTTCCGAGGACCTTCTAAATTAGAGCCAGACTGTGCAATAAAAATTTGGATTGTTTTCTGGTTTCTTGGACGTTCATGCATTTAGGATGTTTACAACATAACCTATTGGAATGGGCTTATATTAGAATATCAAAGAAAGATTCATATACCATCTCAAGTGCATCTGTAAATATCAATTGAATAAGCAAGTCACTGCATCAACTGGTGAGTTTAATACTTGGTGAAGACTGTCTGTTTGATCAGAATCAGGATTTATATCTCTCTCTTCTCGATTTTATCTCACGTGACAGTATCAACTTTATTTGTAGTCCATTTGATCTGATGTAAACTGATGGAACTTTGCACAAGTGCTCACTCATACACGGAGAGAGGGTGTTTTACATTCTTCTTCTACTTCTTTCTATACTTCAAGATTTGTTTGTTTCTTTATTTAGTTTTTTATGGTGGGATCCAACTTTTCGTTGAAAAAAGACTTCGAATAGTAAGTATATGCTAATGTTGTTTCAAGAACCTTATACTACATTAATTTCTTTCTAGCAGGCCTGTCCTGTTTGCTCGGTTGAAGTTACTGGAGATGTGTTAAATCATATCATACTACAGCACGGACACTTATTCAAGATATCCTTATATTTCGAATACAACTACACGTTGATGCGTGTTTAACTTATATTCCTGCATTTTAATAGAAAGGTTTCTTTAACTTGCAATTACCTTCAGCGACGTCGAAGACTGCATAGAGCTGCCATTCCCAACAGTCGAGCGCTGTCCGTGCTGGGAAAGGATCTTCGTGATGCCCAGTTACAGGCCCTTCTAGGAGGCAGTGGCTATCGATCACACACTACAACTTCATCCAATGCAGTCCCTGATACTTTGTTATCATCTCTTTTGAACTTGTCTGCATCTGAAACAGAAGAAATTTCGAAATCTGTGATATCGAGTATTGATGCCGATTTCTCGAAAAGCATGTCATCACAACATAGGTGGAAATCAAGGTAGTAAATCAAATTGCTCTCTCTCATTATCATTATATATTTTAGCATATTTGATGAGGTATATTAGTGAGTATTGGACGGTGTTAATTGTTAAATAAGTCTCTCCTTGCAGTTTCGATTCATCCTTAAGTCGTGAAGAGAGAGAAGAAAGAACAAGACAGGCAGCCGGAAGAGCCGTTTTTGTCCAAGATATGCTGGCCTCGACACTATTAGTCGACTAGCGTAAATGGTAAGTTGTTTCATTCACAAACAAACAACGTTAAAATCATGTCGTATTTGGGTTAGGGGTATCAAAAGAGCTTTAAGCTTCATTTGTTTCTGAAATGATTGGAAGACATTAGATGCATGTTTAGTATACAATATTGGACAGACTGGTAACATAATATCGAGATTTTAAATTTTTTTTTTCTTACCGAAATATGCCATAGAAGTTTGTCGACCAATTCCAATCTTACACTTGATGAAAAATTGAATCTATTAGTGCAATATTATACTTGAAAACATTTTAAAATTCTTCCATCAGAGTTCTATTATAACATATTTGACATGGTATCAAAATAAATAGAATTAAATGCGTCTAACAAGAAATTTCGACATGTATCTCTTCATTGAAATCTACACTATCACACCGAGTGGCGGATCCAGGATTATTGATCAGTTAGGACGATCGTTGATTGTTGATCATTAATCGTCGATGGTTAACGACCGTAATAGCGAGTTCGTCTATTAATATTTAATTAAATAATAATTAAAAAAATTCACTCTATACGTAAATGCACTAAGATGTGAAAATCATGTATTATAAATTCTTCAATTTATTATTTTCTTTTATCACAAATCACAGTCAACAGATGTCACATATTTTCAACTTCACAAAATCCCTATTTTATATAAATCATAAACCTCAGCAATATATTAAAAACAAAAAAAAAAAAAA